>JAODAL010022704.1:0-64165 GCA_025379985.1 Phyllomedusa bahiana
CAAGTGAAATATGGAGGATAATAGAACATATTCTAAGTTTTTTAACCCTGTTTTCGAATTTGATATCTGACCTCAGAAAATCCGAGCTGTGTAGACTACAGCTCAGATTTTCTATTGAGGTCTATGGGGATGATTTATATTCGGATCTTTGCAGATTCTAAACACAGAATGAGCTTAAAAATCTGACAGTAAATCACTGTTGTGTAAAAATAGCCTAAAGATTTGTGTCATGATTCTGCCTGTCAGACCCCCATTTGTGAGCTCTAGTCGCCGGCCACGGCCGTTGCGACAAGAACCTCAGTTTCGGCCGTAATGCTTTTTATGTTCACCAGTGTGAACTCAGTCATTCCCTGATCTGTATTGTTAATTGATTCTTGGCCAACGCCCGTGGTCAAGAATCCTCCAAAAACTTACTGTTAACCTTTTTTCCTTGCAAGTCCCTTTTGATTGACAGCCTTGTATTCCTACCCGGTCTTCTGTTGCTTCCACCTATCAACTTTGTCCTTTGTTTTCTGGTCAGATAAAAAAGGGCTGTTGTGTCACTTCCTTTTGCCTGCTATAGTGGTTTATTTCTGTGCTAGCCTTTTCTCTTGCTTGGTTTACCGGTTAGCTGACTTCGCTTTGTTACTGATTATTCTTCTGCCTTCTGATTTTGTATTGCTTCTCCCGACTGTTGCTGACCTGGCTTGTCAGATCCTCTGTGATTGTGTTCAGTGTTTTGTTTTGTCTGTGTCTTGTGTATTCACCTACTTAGTTTATCTCACAGTCTTTGGTTGGGGCTGACCTGTTAAGGAGTCGGGCACGCCCAAAAGGCAGGGACAGTAGTTTGGAACAGCGTCAGGGCCTCCCTCTGTCTGTGTCTCCCCGTGCACCCCTGACCAGTTCCTCACATTATAACAGGCACTTACCCCAGTGAACTCTCCCGGCGGTTCGATTTGTCGGTCAATGACCGCTTGGACGAGTTGACAACTCAGTTTCAGGGCATGGCGGGGCCCTTATACTTTTACTCTCTGTAAGTTTCTTTCCTAGTTTTTATCCCTACCTGCCCCTGTGTTTGTTGATCCAATTATCTGGTGTAAATCTAAAATGCTTCTGCCAGATTGCTTTGATGGAAATCCTGACAGGTTCTGAACCTTCAGGGAATCTTGTCATCTATTTTTTCGCTTCAACTATTTTCCCACCAAGGCTGAAAAAGTAGCAGTTGTTGTGTCCCCTCCTAAGGCCCACCTCAGGGTTGGGCATTAGCTAAAACCCCTTGAAATGTCTGTTGGAGGTCGGTTGACAGATTTTTTTCGGCTTTAGGGCCCGATTTAGAGAATCCCACCATAAAAACATGGGCGGAAACTCATTTGCTATCTATTCAGCAGGGCCACCACTCGGCCGAAGGCTACTGTTCCGAGTTTCACCAATGGTGCACGTTGACTGGGTGGTCTGACCAATCTCTGAAGACCCTCTTCAGACAAGGGCTGTCTGTCATTGTAAAAGATGCTATGGTCAGCCATCCAACCCCTGAGATCCTCAGTGACTTTATGACTTTGGCCGTGACTATTGACAGAAGACTAAGCAGAGAAAAGCAAAAGAGTTTGGCTGTTCAGCTCAAGTCAGGCTTTCCTGTTAAAAAAACCTCCTCTACCTCTCTGAAATTCTCCTCTCCAAATCCACCCCCATCTCCCACCTCAGTCTTTTGGAGAAGAAAACCCAAAGTGTTGGGTTTACATCGCCCAACAGAGGAGAACATCCCTTGAGAATGCCTGTGCCTTTAGTGGAACTGACCCTTCCCGAGAACTGTCCGACTAAGCCCAATCACCCCGGGGAATACCAAACACCTATAATTTCCAAGAAGGAAACTTATGTGTAAAAGTACCGCCTAACTCTAAAATAAGTTTTTTTGCCCTAACCTTGTCACTAAAAATTTCCCAAAGTTTTGTTGGATAAAGTGATGACTCGGTCTGCTGCTATTTCATAGTATGGTCTTTTTGGGGGGGGGCCCCCCCCTTTTACTTCAAGTTTTTCCATTTTTCCCCTCCCTGGGGGTTTTTGACCTTTTCTGGTTTCAAAAGGGCTTCGAAAAATTTTTATAAATCCTGACGGGTTTTGCCCTTGGGGAAATTTTACATTTTTCCCCAAAAAAAGGTGAAAAGTAGCGGTTTTGTGTTAACCCAAAAAAAACCCCCAACAAAACCCCCCAAATTTTACACAACCCCCCCCCCAAAAAAAACCCCCAAAAAAACACCCCAAAAAAACACAAAACCCCCAAAAAAAATTTTTTAAAAAAACCCCAACTTTCTACCAACCAAAAAAAAAAAAAAAATTTTTTAAAAAAAAAAAAAAAAAAAACCCCTAAAATTTTTAAATTTAAAAAATTAAAAAAAAAAAAAAACCCTTTCACCAAAAATTTTTTTTTAAAAAAACCCCCATTTAAATTTTTTTAAAAAAAAAAACTCCCCTCTCTTTTCCCAAATTTTTTTTTTGGCCCAAAAAGGGGGATGGGTTTAAATCCTGTGCCTTTAGGGGAACTTGAATTTTCCTTTTGTGAAACCCAAACCCCCCGGGGGAATCCAAAAACCCAAAAAACCGGAAAAAATTTTTAAAAAGGGGTAATTTAAATTAAGTTTTTTTCCCAAACCCTTTCCAATTCCAAATTTTTTGGGAAGGGGTTTGACTGGGTTGCTGTAGTTTCATTAAGGGTTTTGTCAAGCCCTTTTTTTGTTTCCCCTTTTGGGGTTTCGGTGCAGATTCTACCCCTTAACCGAGAAAAAATAAAATTTCATTGCAGAAATCCTTTTTTTGGGAAATTTGCTATAAAAAGCTTTTACTTTTTGACATGGGGGAAATCACTGCAGATATTATTCTTGGTTTGCCCCGGCTCCCCCCATAATCCTGTGTTGACTGAGGACCTTGATTATCAAAGGGGCAATCGTGATTTTCCCTTCGAAGATTGCTCCCTTTCCCTTGGGTGTTTCCCGTAAGAATGATCACATTTTTCAGAAATTTTAAATTTCCCATTTCAAAATTTGATTGAGGGGCCCTTGCAAAGCCTGCTCCCACCGCCTTAGATTGTACCAAACCTACTCCGGGGCAAAGCCAACTTGTTCGCCCCGGTGGAATCACCCATCAGTGTTTAAGAACCTGAAAATACCTTTTTCCGAAGTAGTTGTCACCCCCTTTGATTTCAGATCATTCCCCTCAATTGCCGGACTCAAAAAGCTCGCCCCTTCCAAAATTACCCCCTGGTAAACTTTTTTGCCCCCAGTCAACTCATTTGAAGGTCCTGGAGGGAGATCCTTTCCTCTTTTTTTGTCCGGGCATCGGGGGCCCTGGTTACCGTTTCTCATATTATTGGGGCCTTTTGGGGCACGTATTTTTAAGGAATTTTTATGCCTTTAACTTTGGCAAGGGCAAGTTCCCCGGCAACCCCCGAGGGGCTTTACACCCCTCCTTTCCCTTTTTCCTTGCCCAACGGGCCCTGTCTCATTTTTCCTTTTGGATTTCATTACCAACCTTCCCCCCCTAAGGGAGATCGGAAATCTATTTTGGGTGATCTTTTTTTCCAAAAGTGTCACCTTGTTGCTTTAAAGAAATACCTACGGGCAAGACCCTTGCGGGATTATTATCCCCAAAAACTTAAACTCCAGGGCTTTCCCTTCAAATTGTGCCCCCCCTGACAGGGGGTACAGTTCTTTCGGGTTCTGGAACCCGTTTTGCGGCGGGTTTGGGGACATCCGCTGTCCTTTTTCCTCCGTTTTTCATCCTGAAACCAACGGCAAATCGAAAACGAATCAAATGGGAGCAAAACCCAGATTAATTTTCGAATGCCGGGAAAAAGGTGGAGTGAGTACTTGCCTATGGCGAATTCACTCAAAACAATCATGAAAATTCCCTCAACACCTGTCTCTCTTTTTGAACTATGGTTTTAAACCCCAGGAATTCCCCCTACAGTTTAAATCAAAATTTTTCTCATAAAATCGTGCACAGTTTGGGCAGGGTCAAGACTCAAAAAATGCCCAACTTTAAAAGATCAAAATGCTAATAAAAAACTCGACCCGACCTAAACATACTGTCGTGAAAAAGTTGGGCTCTCAACGAAAAATTCCGTCTTTCGAGTCCCCTCAGCAAAATTTCTCCACCTTTAATTTGGTCCCTTGCATTACGAAATTATAACCCACTCATTCTTTTCGACTTCCTAATTCACTTTGCATTCACCCAATATTTCATAAATCGCTGTTGAAAAAGTATATTCCTGCCGTCGTCACTCGTTCTCTACTTCGTCCTGTGGTCATACAGGGGGAGTTAGAATATGAAATTGAACGAATAATTGATTCTCGAAAGTCCAGAACTCTGTCCAGTATTTGGTGCATTGGAAGGGGTATGATCCTGAGGAGCGCGTGTGGGTTGCAGCTAGAGATATGCATGCTGGTAAAAAAAAAATAAAAATTCTACCAAGCCTACTCTTCCAAGCCTGGAGGGTCTGATGAGGGTCCGATGGTCCCTCAAAGGGGGGGTACTGTCATGATTCTGCCTGTCAGACCCCCAGCTTTGAGCTCTGGTCACCGGCCACGGCCGTTGTGACAAAAACCACGGTCTCGGCTGTAGTGCTTTTTATTTGTGTTCACCAGTGTTTATTCAGTCATTCCCTGCTCTGTAACATTAAATGATTCCTGGCCAACGCCCGTGGTCAAGAATCCTCCAACACTCTACTAGTTAACCTGTTTCCTTGCAAGTCCTTATGATTGACAGCCTTGTATTTCTACCGGTCTTCTGTTGCTTCCACCTATCACCTTTTGTCCTTTGTTTTCTGGTCAGGTATAAAAGGGCTGTTGTGTCACTTCCCTTTGCCTGCTATATTGATTTCTTTCTGTGCCTATAGCTAGCCTTTTCTTTTGCTTGGTTTACCTGTTACCTGACTTCGCTTTGTTACTGACTATTATTCTGCCTTATGATTTTGTACTGCTTCTCCCGACTGTTGCTGACCTGGCTTGCCTGACCCTCTGTGATCGTGTTTGTTTTGTCAGCATCCTGTGTATTAACTTATTTAGTGTATCTCGCAGTCTTCCTTTGGGTCTGACCTGTTAAGGAATCGGGCACCCCCAAAAGGCAGGGACAGTGTTTGGGAACAACGTCTTGTCCTCACTCTGTCTGTGCCTACCTGTACGCCCCTGACCGGTTCCTCACACTTTAACATGGGTCAAATTTTGATGGCTTCATGACCAGTTAAGAGCATCTCCAAAACAGAAGGTCTTTTGGAGTGTTCCTGTATGTACAGCAGTAGTTAGAACCTACTTAAAAAGGTCCAAGAAAAGATAACTAGTGGACCAGTGTCATGGGCACCCAAGGTTCACCGATGCACATGGGGAACAAAGGATAACCCATCTGATCCAATCCCATAAAAAAATTACTCGCCTGGTCAGATTGCCTTTGCTGACATCTGTTTACCAGGTAAGGCTGGGTTAATGGGGTGGTTTTGAAGTGTATTTTGCCGCAGTATTTGTAAGACAAACCTAGGATAGAATCTTACAGGGAGAAAAAGTATAAAGGCTTGTACCTCTTCTATGTTTTGGACCCATTCCTGGTTTTGGCTGACAAATACTGGCGCAAAATACCCACAATAAAGACTGTGTGAATCCAGCTTAAAGCCTACAGTAGGTACCAGAAAAACCCTGGGGCATCTGGCAAGCATACTAATAGAGCTCCATTTATCTGATGTATGCCCAAGAAGTGTTCTTGTTGGCATATATGTTTCCTGTTGTATGCAATTAAGTGAACTATACTATTCCATACAGAGAAATACTTTTAAAAAAAGGATATTATGCAGTATAATTTTTTTCCCCTTTTATTAGTAAGAGCCTAGAAAAATGGATGGTAAGGGCCCTTCCACACAGTGCATTTTTGGTACAGTTTTAACTGCGCTCCTATTAAACTGCCTTATTACCAGCAAGCTTCTTTCATTTGTCTAAATTGTTCAGAAAGGTGTTTCAAGTAAGTAATTAACTACTGTATTTGAAAACACAGTAATTAATTACTGACATTCCATACAGTTTATAAAAGTGAAAGAATCTTGCTGATAATAAAGATAGCTTAATTGGAGCGCAGTTACGGTGCTTTCACACAGTGCAGTTTTGGTGCAGTTTTAACTGCACTACAATTAAACTGCCTTTATTACCAGCAAGTTTCTTTAACTTATCCAACTGTTTGGAAAGTGAGTAATCAATTATTGTGTTTGTATCCACAAGACTTCAAACACAGTAATTGATTACTCACCTGAAACACCTTTCTGAGCAATATAGGCAACTGAAAGAAGCTTGCTGGTACTAAAGACCGTTTAACTGGAGCGCAGTTAAAACTGCACCAAAACTGCGGTGTGAAAGCAACCCAAGACAAGTTCTTCCTTACCAATGAGACATTCTCATGCTTTCATCATTTGGACCAAGTGCCAACAACTTAGGATTCTGCTATTAATATGTTTCATGCTTAAAATTTGCCATTTATCAGGAACAGAAGAGAAGAATGTGAGAAAAGTTAATCAGACAAGAAGGCAGCTGTGCAGAGACAGAATGTAATTAAGGCTCTATCTGGAATTACACAATCACAGATTTATAAGCACACTGTAGCAATGAAATTCCATCAATCAGCTTGAAACACAACCAATTTATTTATATAATAGCTTGATCTTGAAATGCATTTTTGACAGGTAAAAAAAAAACAAAGTCTGCTGCATCAAATCAAATTAAAATTAGCTTGATATAAAAAGCAAAGCTGTAACTGAAGGCATGGATTTACAAACTGGACTAATGCTTTCATTTAGAGAGATCTGTGTCTTATTCCTATTTAATACTATTTTGCTCCTTTTCCTTATTTAAATGTATTTCTATTGGGTGATTTCACATAGCACAGTTTTTTTTAACTGTCCACCAATTAACCCCTTCATTTTATTTTTCACATTTGTTTTCCATCCTCTCCTTCCCAGAGCCATAACTTTTTTTTATTTTTTCATCTACATAGAAATATGAGGGCTTTTATTTTGATGTACTTTCTAATGTTATTATACATATTACCATAGAATATACTGGGAAACCGCAAAAAATTCTAAGTAGGGCTATATGTGAAAAAATGTACTTGCGCCATGTTTGCAGGAGTCTTGTTTTTACGGCTTTCAATCTTTGGTAAAAATGATGTTTATCTGTATTCTACAGGTTGATACAAATGAGGTAATACCAAACATGTACAGTTTTAATTATGTTTTAGCACCATAATAAATTCCCAATATTTTCTATACTCAAACCCTCATTGTTGCGCTTATTCTTTCTTGTCTTGAGTACTGTAACTCCTTGCTTATTGGTCTCCCTCTATGTAAACTCTGCCCCCTCCAATCTGTCCTGAATGCAGCAGCCAGGCTTGTCTTTCTTTCCAGCTGCTATACTGATGCCTCTACCCTGTCTCACTCGCTGAACTGGTTGCCCATACAGTACAGAATACAGCATAAACTAATCACTCTCACCCATAAAGCTCTCCACAGCACTGCATCCCCCTACATCTCCTTCCTTATCTCTGTCTACCACCCTACCTGCTCTCTCCGCTCTGTTGATTATCTTAGACTACATGCCTCAGTCATCCGAACCTCCCATGCCCGTCTCCAAGATTTTTCATGTGTGCACCAGTACTCTGGAACATGCTACCGTGGGCGATCAGGCACACTCTCGACCATCACAGTTTTAAGAGGGCCTTGAGAACACGTTTTCTCAGTCTGGCCTACCAAGATCCCTAATCACTAACCCCCACCATCTATCACAGACATCTGTCACTCCCTACACTTGGGCACTCACAGGCACTTATCTGTATATAGATGTACTGTCAGGGTGGCAGGTTCACCCAAGTTTTATGTAAACCATCTCCTATTTATGTAACATGGCCGGACCATTGTAAACCTATCACTTCTTACCCTTTGTCTTCCCCATACACCCTAATAGATTGTAAGCTCTTGTGAACAGGGCCCTCACACCTTGGGTCTCATCTGTAAGTAGCTTTTATTGTGTAATGTCTGTCTTGTTTTCTGTCCCCTCTAAATTTGTAAAGTGCAGCGGAATATGTTATTATTATTATTATATTATTATTTTTTGCGGGCTGAAGTGTACTTTTTATTGCTACCAGTTTGGAATACATGCAGCTTTTTTTTTACTACATTTATTCCAATTTTTAGGGGACATGAAATGACCCAAAAAATGCAATTTGGCCGTTTGGAATTTTTTTTTCTTCTACGGTGTTCAGCGTACAGGATACTTTTATGTTATATTTTAATATATCTGACTTTTTTGGACACCAAATATGTGTATTTTATTTTTCTTATTTGTAAAATGGCAAAAGGGGGGTGATTTGAATTTTTAAGATTTTTTTTTTTTTTTACAATTTAAAACATTTTTTTTTTTTACTTTAACTTTAAGTCCCCCTAGGGTTCTTCATCACTAGGGGGTGCGATTATTTTTATGGCCTAATGCATTGTAATAAAATCCAAGCAAGATCAGTACTATAGTTTCTATTCACTGACATGCTATTCTAATGACACTTTTCTTTTATTTCCAGCCTATCTATAGCCTTTCTAAGTTCCGTAATGCACCTAACATATAGGCGAAGCGCAATGAACTTTACACACCATTTATAAATGCACAAAAAAAACTTTCATACATTCAGGCGCATTTGACGCTGAAAAAAAAGAAGAGAAAATTAACTTCAACGCATTTGATTCATACATATCTGATTGCTTTACTGTATGCCAATATTTTTGGTGCAATTTTTGGTGGATAATGTCCCATAACATGCCATACCCTTAACACTAAGCCATGTTCTTTTACTGTCTGTTGTAAAGCAAAGCAAAAGAAAGGTACCTAAAATACACAAGAAATATTGTGCAAGGCATGTATGCCAGTGTTTTGGTGCATATTGTGATAGAAATCAGAAGCAATTACTATAGCAAATCTGAACAAAGGTGATATTTATCCTGCATGGTGAACGCTGTAAGGACAACAAAAATGCAGCACTACAATGTTTTTTCATCCCCCCTCTTCTAAATGAACGAGTAAAAATTAACCAATAAGCCCAATGAAATTAAGTAAAAATTATAACTTGGCCTTCAAAAAATCAGCCAATGAGAACACAGACACAGACAGCAGCTATTTTCACTTTCATTTTACACAGCTCATAGGGAAGAGAGTGCAGGCAGCCAATCACAACACAGGGGCCATGCCCCATCCAGGGTGCATGTCCCAATAGGGCTGAATGAAATATCAGGCAGCCAATCACAGCAAAGGGGGCGTGGCCTGTTCACTTACTGCCGAAATAGTTCTAGACATGCACAGATTAGTTAATAGCTGCTATACTAAATGATTTAGGTAATACAAACTAATTGCAAAAGTGCTCATTTTTACTGTCCCCATCATTACAGATATGATCTTTGTAGCGAGAAAACTTATTTAAGGACCTTGCATTTTTTGGGGGGTTGACACGTTCAATTTTTCCTCCCCACCTTCCCGGAGCCATAATTTTGTTATGTTCCCACCTACCTAGACATAGGATGGCTTTTATTTTGTGGGACAAAATGTACTTTCTAATGGTGTTATTCACTGTACTATAGAATATACTGGGAAACCACAATTTTTTTTAAAGTACTAGCACCATGTTTGCAAGGTTTTTTTAGGGCGTTCACTCTCTGGTAAAAATGATGCATTACCTGTATTCTACAGGTTGATACACATCCGGCAATACCAAACATTATGTTTTGGTACCATAAAAAAATTCCGAACATTTTTTATTTTTTAAATTTGTACTGCAGCACCCACAGACTTGAGTGAGGGTGTATTTTTTGCGGGCTGAAGCATACTTTTTATTAGGACTTTTTTGACCAATTTTATTCCAATTTTTAGAGGACATAAAATGACCCCAAAAAAATGCAATTTTTGGCATTTGGAATTTTTTTCTTCTATGGCGTTAAGCGTACTGGATAAATGATGTTATACTTTGATAGATCGGACTTTTTCGGACATGGCAATACCAAATAAGTATAGTATAAGGCGAGTTTTTCAGCCCCAAAAATTAGCTAAAAAAGCCGTCCTCAGCTGATACTCGATGGCCCAGGCGCCAGCAGGGACACTTCACCTGTACGCAACTCCTCTGAAGACCGAGTAAGCCGACAGCGTCCGGGTGCTGCTGTGGCCTGTGCGCTGTCAGCGATATTTGCAGCTGTATGCGACTCCTGTGAGCGCATACAGCTTAGGGCATGTTCACACGACGGGTTTGGCCGCGGGATCGGCCGCGGCTTTCGCCGCGGTTCCCGCGGCCCATCCTCGTCCTAGCCTCGCCGCAAACTCGCGTCTCCCAACGCGAGTTTGCGGCGGGGCTCTGAGCGTGGTCGCGGCGCAAGTGGGGCGTGGTTTGCGGCGCGGCTTGTGGCAAGGGTTTGCACCCATGCAAATTAGTAGGCAGGGGGAAAACCGTGCCGCCAGCCACGGCGCAGCCCCGCACCAGCCGCAGCGACGCCCGCGGCAACACCGCACGGCCGCCGCGCTGAGGACTTCCTGTGTGAATATTAACGTGGTTTCCCATAGGAAACCATGTTAATAAACTGGGCGCGATTTGGCCGTGGTATTGGCCGCGGAAACCGCGTCGGAACTCGCGGCCATAACCACGGCCAAATCCGTCGTGTGAACATGCCCTTACTCTCTGGTCACCCGTCAGGGTCCAGGCGCTGCCATGGCCCGGCACCGGCGGGGATCGCTTTGGCTGTATGCTCACTTCTCTGCAATAGAACTCCAGAAGACCGCAAGCAGACTTGTGACCTTCCGGAGTCTCCAGCACAGGCAGCGTGCAATGTCGTCACGCTGCCTGTGCGGCCTGATGACATCACTCCGCCTGTGCCAGAAGACAGAGCGCCCGGGAGTTGGAGCAGCAGGGGAGTGATGTAAGTACTTGCATTTTTTTTTTTAAACAAGCCCTGACTATGGGGGAACATATATCTGCCTATAATAGCCTCTACCTGCCTATAAAAGCCTACACCTGTCTATGGGAGAACACATATCTGCCTATAACAGACTATACCTGTCTATGAGGGGACATATACCTGCCTATAATAGCCTATACCTGCCTTTGAGGGGGCCTATACCTTCCTCTACCTGCCTATGAGGAGACATATAGCTGCCTATAATAGCATATATATAATAGCCTATACCTGCCTATAGGGGACATACAACTGCCTATGGAGGACATTAAACTTCCTATACCTGCCTATGTTATTTTATTGGTATCCATTTTTATTTTTGAAATTTACCAGTAGGCACTGCATTTTCCACCCTAGGCTTATACTCGAGTCAAAACCACCTGTCTCCTAATGATAATGGGAAGGAGATCCCGATCGATGCAAATGCCCAGTATTGACCAAAGAATACCACAATAACTACACAGAAACCAATACCTATTGGGGCTAAATATACCAAAAACTGATAAAATATAATGACTTTTATTAAATACGATTAAAAGGCATACAACACTACACCCTATTATACCCTCAAAAACTAATCTACCTCAAAAGTAGAGACAACGCCCCGAAAAGGGCGACCCCACTCAGGATGCCTAACTAAAGTACCCTACACCATCCCTTAGCCAAATTTAACACAAAGCCGACCACCACACAACACACAAACCTAATACTACAGACCCAAAACTGAAAAAATAATAATGATAAAAATTCTGTGCGTTTCTCCTACAGATATCGCAGGTTCATCAGGGAACAGTGACCCATTAATAGTTGTTTAATGGTCAGTAAATATGACATACAGGCACCCTGATGCAGTGCCAAGATGTCAATGTGCCACACTAACCGCATCTGTGGCACAAACAGGGACGGTGCCCAAATAACCTTATACTCACAACGGGCAATAATGTTAGAGAGTAGATAGATAACATCCCTTAGGGCTAGTCCTCAAACCAGGTGATGAGTAAACATATCGAAAGAGACCCTCCATGATATGATATGAATTGATAATCCCACCAATAAATAAGAATAGGAGATAGCTCACTTCCCTTCCAAATGTCCTCGGAATGTGATGTCCACAGAGAGATGTTCCTCCGTGGTGTGGGCTGGACTGTGATAGAAACGCCAGAACCCATTGTCAATCCAGAGCCCTTTAAATCGCCCCAGCTTGGCGCCAAAAACCAGTGCCATGTGATAGTCCAAAATAACATTGAATAAAGTACCAGCAATTCAAAAAGTCCCGTGCCGCCGCGTCACCGGCGCTTGCGCACACGGACGACGAAGCCCGCCGAGACCAGCGCATGCACACGTGAATAACAACCACTGGGGCCCGCGCATGCGCAAACCAAATACGCTCCCGTGCTCATCGCGCAGGCGCCGAGGAATCAGCATTAGCAGGGCCGCACCGGCGCACTGGGTCTCTAAAAGGAGCAGAGTCCGCACAGGCGCACTGGGGCACACGATAGACGGAGCCCCATCCCGGCACAGCGAGGCACACTGTGCCACTAAAGTAAGTACACAGATGACCTCCCACATCCTCATTACAGGTGCCAAACAATAAGAGCCGGGGACACCAACCGGGAGACCATTGCCCGGTGGTAACCAGTGCATAAAGGTGCACAGAGGCGCACAGTCAAGCATTTATGGGGTACCAATGACTGTAGTAAGTCCCAACTCCAACCCAGCGGGAGTACTAAATAAATACCAGTAGGTCTTATAAAATAAATAAAACATAGCTGAAAATAGGGGACAAGGACTAATATTAACATACTTAACTAGACACTAGTTAAGAAGATGGTATAGGACAAAAAAAGGGGGGACATCAACAAGGAGGGTCAACGAGATTGACTAATGGTGCGGTACCAATATACAGAAAGATAATATATGTATAATAAATCACCAAAGAAATACCGCAAAGAAGCAACCAAGGACTAGTTTACCAGTTAATGATCCATATATATAGAGTAGTGTAAAGGTACATAAGGATAAACAACATAACAAAAGATACATAGGAATATGATACTACAGATACATAAAAACAAGAAGACGATGTAAGGAGGAAAAATCAAATGAATGATGAAAATGACAATGAATCATTTATCCCATTAGGGTACAGTGTTTTCAATCGAAATATCCAATTTGCTTTCCTCTGAAGAATCTTTTTTTCGTAATCTCCCCTTCTAGGTGATGGAAACACAACTTCAACAACTGAGAAGGTCAACAATGATGGGTTCCCTTTATGCTTGTTGTTAATATGTCTGGCGAGGGGGGTGTCACGGTTATGCCTAACATCTCCCACATGTTCCAAGATTCTCCGTCTTAGCTCGCGAATAGTCTTGCCCACATACATTTGTGGGCAAGGACACGTAGCCTGGTAAATGACTCCCTTTGTACGACAGTTGGCATAGCTCAACATTTTATAAATTTTCCCTGTGGTCAAATTAGTTACTGATTTAGAAGTGGATACAAATGAACATGCTTTGCAACCCCCACATTTATACGTGCCCTGTACTTTCGATTTAAGCCACATCGTGGATGGTACTGGTGGCTTAAAATGGCTCTTGACAAGGGAATCCCGTATATTCCTGCCTCTTCTATATACAATACGGGGATAGGGATCTACGAATTCTTTAAGGATAGTATCTTGTGAGATAATGGGCCAAAAGTTGGAAATGACTTCTCTAATTTGTGTGGACACATTATCATATGTGCCAACTATTCTCACATTCTCCCCCTCGCTCGATTTTTTTGAGCAAAGTAGTAATGATGTACGGTTCGATGTGAGAGCTGATTGGTACGCCGTGGATAAAATCTGCTGCGGGTAGCCACGCGCAATAAATCTCCTTTTTAGATCCTCCGCCTCCCGTTTAAAGGAAGACAGGGATGAACAGTTTCTCCTAGCTCTTATATACTGTCCTTTCGGTATTCCCTTACGTAACGGGAAGGGGTGGTGGCTATCCCAGCGCAGCAGACTATTCCCGGCCGTTGGTTTACGGTGAAGTGAAGTTACAATGCGATCATCAGATCCTTTTGAGATTAGAACATCAAGAAATACTAATTCGGAATGATGAATAATAGATGTAAAACGTAATCCAATCTCATTAATGTTAAGGTGGTCGACAAATTGTTTAAATGTCATCTCGGATCCGGTCCACAGGATAAAGATGTCATCGATATAGCGCCCCCAATAGGTGATAGATTCCTGGGCCTCTTGGAATATATCCGAGAAGACAAAAGTTTGCTCCCACCAGCCCAGGAAGAGACACGCATACGAGGGAGCACACGGGCTCCCCATAGCGGTCCCCCTGAGCTGGTGGTAGCAGCGACCGTCAAACAGAAAGAAATTATGAGTAAGGATAAAGTACATCAGATTAGCCACAAAATCATTGTGTGCTTTCAAAAAAATACTTCTTGTGTTCAAGAAAAATCGCACAGTCTCCATTCCTGCTTCATGTGGAATGGAGCTATATAGTGCTTCAACATCTATGGAGCATAACCACATATTCGAGTCCACACTAAGATCCTCCAGTTTAGTCAATAGGTCTGTAGTGTCCCTTATGTAGGAGGGTAAAGCCATAACCAAAGGTGATAATATCTTATCAACGTACAGACTGATGTTCTGCGTGAGGTTGTCTATTCCAGACACGATCGGACGGCACTTAAGTGGGGACAAGCCTTTATGTACCTTTGGCAACCCATAGAACGTCGCCAACTGTGGGGACTGAGGTAATAGAAATCAAAATTCCCGCTGATCAATTAACTCGGCAGATAATGCTTCCTTCAATAGAATCTCCAATTCCCTTCGGAACTGAATCGAGGGGTCCCACGTAAGTGTCTTATAACCAGTGCCATCGTTCAATACAGCCAAACACATTTTACGATAGTCATCATAATTCAACACTACGATGTTCCCGCCCTTGTCAGAGGGCTTAATTATAAGGGAATCATCTGTTGCTAGATTTTTTAGGGCTAGATATTCACCTCTAGATAAATTAAATTTACCACTACTTCCATCCCTAAAGTGTGGTATATTCTCAATGGCCTCACAGACCACACAAACAAACGTGTCTATATTATGATCTATCAAAGGTGGCATTTTTGTACTTTTTACACATAAATCTGAAAAGGGACCTTTCGATCTATCTCTTTCCCTCTCCTCAAGGAGATCAGTAAGGAGGCGTACATCATCATATTCACCAGGGTCAATGCCCATTTGGAGACACTGTATATCTTGATTCAATTCGAAAAAAAATTTCCATTTTAATTTTCCAGCGAAAAGATGTATGTCTTTCACCCACCCAAAAACACAAAGGGGGTTACTAGGTACAAACGATAAACCCTTATTAAATACGGCAATTTCCTCAGATGTAAGGCTTCTGTTAGATAAATTGATGATCTGATTGGCATCCACATCCTCATTGTTAGTAGAGTTTATTTGGTTAGTAAAATCTTCTCTAAAAAAGAGGGAGTGGAAGCAATTTCTCCCTGGGAGGAGGAACAAGATTGTGCCAATGGTACAGAGCCGCAGGATGAGGAAGCATATACTGGGCCATCTATTTTTTTGGGTTTTACCGATCTCTGTCTTCGTTTTGGCACCCATTGTTGATGTTGACCGTATCCCCGTTGTCTAGTCCGATATGGAGATCTATTGGGGTTTTTTCCCCCTCTACGTAGATCGTTATCCGCTAAATCAGTATTGGATGACGAGGGTTCTGTTTCAAAAGGTCTTGAGTGTTTATAAATACTAGAATAGGCTCGATTTTCTCTAAATTCTGCCAAATCTCTCACGAATTGTTTATGTTTACGTTCTTTAAAAAAGATGTAAATTTATCAATATTAATTTTTAATTCACTTTCCCATTTCTGGTACTCAGGTTCACTTTTTCTTTTAATAACCACCTCTGTTGTCTCCGTAAGGCTCTTTAGAGATCTTGCCAAGATAGATTGTTTCCTCCTCAATTAGAAGAGCAATGAAACGTAGTGAGGAAGCAGTAGCCTCACTCTCCCATTTTTTAAACAATTCTGGATTGCGAGATCTAGGGGCAGGTAGGAAAGGAATACGAAGACCTCTAGGTACTATCTTATTTTTCTGATAATTTTCAAGGGATCTTAACTCCCACCAGGATTTAATGTAGGATTTATATTTTTCTTTTAGTTCCTTAAATAGGTGTTGGAATGATAAAGACTCTTGATTGGGGGGTGCAAATTCCTTCTCCGAGAAAACACTTTCTACATCAGATAGCCACTTGTCACAGTCAAGCATGTCAGCCATAACCAAGATAAACCTCCTATTTAAATAATCAACAATTGTACAAATAATCAAGACAAAACCAGCTGTCTCCTAATGATAATGGGAAGGAGATCCCGATCGATGCAAATGCCCGGTATTGACCAAAGAATACCACATAGAATACGACATACAGGCACCCTGATGCAGTGCCAAGATGTCAATGTGCCACACTAACCGCATCTGTGGCACAAACAGGGACGGTGCACAAATAACCTTATACTCACAACGGGCAATAATGTTAGAGAGTAGATAGTTAACATCCCTTAGGGCTAGTCCTCAAACAATGTGATGATTAAACATATCGAAAGAGACCCTCCATGATATAATATGAATTGATAATCACACCAATAAAAAAGTAATAGGAGATAGCTCACTTCCCTTCCAAATGTCCTCGAATGTGATGCCACAGAGAGATGTTCCTCCGTTGTGTGGGCTGGACTGTGATAGAAATGCCAGAACCCACTGTCAATCCAGAGCCCTTTAAATCTCCCCAGCTTGGCGCCAAAAACCAGTGCCATGTGATAGTGTCCAAAATAACATTGAATAAAGTACCAGCAATTCAAAAGGTCCCATGCCGCCGCGTCAACGGCGCTTGCGCACAACGGACGACGAAGCCCGCCGAGACCAGCGCATGCGCACGTGAATAACAACCACTGGGGCCCGCGCATGCGCAAACCAAATACGCTCCCGCGCTCATCGCGCAGGCGCCGAGGAATCAGCATTAGCAGGGCCGCAGCGGCGCACTGGGGCACACGATAAACGGAACCCCATCCCGGCACAGCGAGGCACACTGTGCCACTAAAGTAAGTGCACAGGTGACCTCCCACATCCTCCATTACAGGTGCCAAACAATAAGCGCCGGGGACACCAACAGGGAGACCATTGCCCGGTGGTAACCAGTGCATAAAGGTACACAGAGGCGCACATTCAAGCATTTATGGGGTACCAATGACTGTAGTAAGTCCCAACTCCAACCCAGCGGGAGTAACTAAATAAATACCAGTAGGTCTTATGAAATAAATAAAACATAGCTGAAAATAGGGGGCAAGGACTAATATTTACATACTTAACTAAACAAGACACTAGTTAAGAAGATGGTATAGGACAAAAAAAGGGGGGTACATAAACAAGGAGGGTCAACAAGATTGACTAATGGTGCGGTACCAATTAGTGTGGCACATTGACATCTTGGCACTGCATCAGGGTGCCTGTATGTCGTATTTACTGACCATTAAACAACTATTAATGGGTCACTGTTCCCTGATGAACCTACGATATCTGTAGGAGAAATGCGTTGGGACAGAATTTTTATCATTATTATTTTTTCAGTTTTGGGTCTGTAGTATTAGGTTTGTGTGTTGTGTGGTGGTCGGCTTTGTGTTAAATTTGGCTAAGGGATGGTTTAGGGTACTTTAGTTAGGCATCCTGAGTGGGGTCGACCTTTTCGGGGCGTTGTCTCTACTTTTGAGGTAGATTAGTTTTTGAGGGTATAATAGGGGGTAGTGTTGTATGCCTTTTAACCGTATTATACTCGAGTCAATACGTTTTCCCAGTTTTTTGTGGCAAAAGTAGGTATTTTATTTTTTTTTATTTGCAAAATGGCACAAGGCGGGTATTTTGAACTTTTAATGTTTCACAAAGCTTCCAGCTGCCATGTCCACCGATCAGAACCCTGTGATTTTGCAGCGGGGGCTCCGATTGAAGTGCAGAACAGTGCACGGCACAGTTTCTCATTGATTTAGATGCCGCGGCCATATTGGCATTGTCTAAAGGGTTAAACAGCGCGGGATGGTGGCAGCGCCTTCCCGCGCTGTAACAGCCATTATCCCACTACAAAGCCCCTAAGTGGCCCTAAGACGTAGTCATACGTCCAGGGTTGTTAAGGGGTTAAAGACACATTCCAAAAACTGTAGCACACTATCAACTAAAGAAACTATCAAAGGGGACGCAGGAATTTTTGAAAAAGCATTTCTGATATCTAGGATACATGAAAAAATTTTTGAGGTTCTTAGTTCACATTTTTGATCAAATTTGCTTAAGTCCACCTTCAAAACTTCAACAGGACCTCAAATGCAGGTGGGTCCTACACTATTTTGTTACCAATGTGCACCTATGCTTGTTTTTTTCAAAAAGGTTTTTAGATGTGCAGAACCATATATTGTTTCTAGCTTATGTAAGGAGGAGTGGCTGCCTCCATTTTGGTTTTTTGCACTCCACCCACCTTCACAGGTTTTTACTGTAAATCAATGCAGTGTACTTGGAAGCTGGTGCCATCACTCCCTGAAGTATGGAGGTCTGAACAGACCCCAAAAGAGATGAAACAAAATAGTGTCAGACCTACCTGCATTTGAGGTCCCGTTGAAGTTTCAGAGGTGGGCTTAAGCAATTTTGATCAAAAATGTGAACTAAGAACCTGTATCCTAGATAGCAGAAATGCTTTTTCAAATATTCCTATGTCCCCTTTAATAGTTTCTTTAGTTGATAGTGTGCTACTGTTTTTGGAATGTGTATGTATGTTGCTGCCACACCAGTGTGCACCTATGCTCGTTTTTTTCAAAAGGTTTTTTGATGTGCAAAACCATATATGGTTTCTAGTTAAGGGATTAAAGGACATTTCTGGGCTAAACGGGCTTGATTCTGTGAGTAAAATGAGCCTCTTGGGTCAAATTTTTTATTCTGGTTTGTTCAATTGCTTTGTACAGTATATAAATATTGTGTGTGATGTGTTCTGTTGCAGTTATTTAATCATGTCTTTTTACTATGCTTTTTTGTGTGGGTGTTGCAATCATTTATTCAAGTGGGAGGTTGTTTTGGCAGCCAATTAGGACAGAAGTGGAAGAAGGATAAAATCATGCTTGGGAACTTGTCGGCCATGATATCTGCTACCTAGGAGACTCTCATGTGGAGTTATGATATATCTGGAATTATGGCTTTCTTAGTGTCTCCTTCATGTAATTAGCCATTCCCTATGTGACCTAAGCAGGAAGAGGGGCTGAGGGGGTTGAAGTTTCCTTAAAACACCTTGACTTCCGGTTCCGGCGCCAGCATGCGGTGAACGCGACTGCAGGAGCTCCGGAGCAGCGAGACTGCTTACCTGCAAATATACCGGCAACCAACGATCATCAACGGCTCAGACAGCTACCGGGAGGCTGAAGAGGAGTCGGGACAACGTCCGGCATGTTAAAAGTCCACCTCGCAGAACAGCGCAGGAGATTGAGGCGGAGAACGAGTCCCACTCGCCAGCCGCGGCCAGGAGCAGTGCAGTGTGGAGAGCAGCGGCGGTGAGGGGCTCCTCGATACCCCCCTCTGAGGTACCGGACACAAGTCCTGGGGGGCTACTAATTTTATTTAAGCCCCATTTAATACTTGTAGCTCCACTATCACAGATTCATACATCTGAAAAAAAAACACTGTAACTTTGCTGCATACCCAAATTGCAGGCTATCACACCAATAAAGGACTGCCTGTAGCGGTATAAAGTTAACTAAGAGACATTCATACAATCTCAATGTCTTCTCTATTGCCTTCATAAATCTTCCTGGGGATATTGATAGGTCATCTTATAAGAGTATCTACTATTAGCCTGGCTCTACTGGCGTACTACATACGAGGACTAGACGCGTTATACACTCCCTAGACCTTTGTCCTCTGTCCGAGTCTCATAAACTCACCCAGAGCTGAACAGGCCATAACTACTATACATAAATTGTATGGAACGCTATTTCCACAAGATGGGCAAATCCAAAACTACTAAACAGCAAAGCAAACCTGGGAAACCCCTTTCAGCGGAGACAGGGGATTTGGAGAGTACATCGCACACCACAGAAAGGATGTGCTTTCCGTGCAATCTGATAGCCCAAAAGCACTTGCTAAATGTGACCCTGAACCTACTTCAGTCATTCCAGATGATAACTATAAAAAAATTGCGACGGAGGTACGCCCATGACCTACAGGAAACCTTAGCAGCCACGGTAGCACACATGTTCGCACAAGTAAAAGGGGAGATACGGGAGCACGGAGATAGGCTGGAAGAGCTGGAATTTAAAGTCCAAACTTTGGAAATGGACGCTGATGCTCTCCGATCACAGCTAAACGATGTCCTCTCTGAAAATAAAAAAATGGCTGACAAAATTGAGGACCTGGAGAATCGCTCCAGGCGCAATAATTTGAGAATAATAGGTCTGCCGGAATCCATTCCCCAGCACTCTCTTAGCAGCATATGCGAACTAGACCTCCCAAAAACTCCTGGGGCTCTCCAGAAGATGTCCAGTCGAGAGAGCCCATAGATTGGGCCCAAATCTGAGGGGTGACAAAAATGGTGCGCTGAACAGTGAGAGAGACCGCGACCACCAGCCAAGACCATGACAGACTATCGTCAAATATCTCAACTTTGTTGACAAATCGGAGATACTGAGAGCATTTAAATCACTTCGCTCTGACCTATGTTTTCAAGGCAGTAGATTATTAATCTTTGAGGACTTCAGCTGAAGTCACTAAACGTCGAAGAGCCTTTTCTTCCATCTGCACGGAACTGTACCGAATGCATGAAAAATTTGCTCTGCTATACCCCGCGGTGCTACGTATTTTTCACAAGAATGGAAATTTGCCCACTTATCAAACACCAGGGGAGGCCCAGCAGTACGTGGACAGAGCCCAACCGCAGTCAAAGAGTGGTTCTCCTCAGCGCTCCACCCGATGGACCCCCACTGACACTGTCTCAAAGGCCCCTCCGTGGCTTTCTTGTGACCATGATGCTCCCATCATCGAGGAGACCCCGAAAGAACAGCATAAACGACCGGCCTCGGCCCTGGCCACTTGACGATAGATACCAGGAGAGCTCATCGCAGGGTTTGATACTAGTTAGATGACTTTGATGTCACCTTCATACTGTTTTCTAAGAATAGTCTCAATTTGGAGATTGGTTACGCTAGTTGGACACCACTATGTCAATGTTCTTCTTTGAGAATTTTAATTAGGTCTCGTTGCTCATCATGGAGCTGTTGATGGTTTTGTGGAAACCAAGTTGCTGGAAAAAAGTGAGGTCCTCCAGCACCATATCACTGAGGAGGAAGTTTCTTACCCTCCCCCTGTGGGGTGCGAAAGGGAAGCCGTTGCTTCCTCGGTGAAGGTTATAGTTTGGATTATTAGTTATGTACTAATTTTTCTGTTTGTTGTTTTTTTTTTCTGCACTGTGTCGAGCCACTGGTCCTGTATCCTAAGAGAATGACCCCTAAACCTGACTTGACAACATTCCAGGAATCTCTGACAGTTATCATGTATATTTTCCACAATGATTAACATTATATCATGGAACGTTAGAGGCCTTAGATCACCTGAAAAGAGATCAATGGTTTTGAGGCACCTGAAAAAATTTGAGCCCCAACATTGCTCTACTCCAGGAAACCCACTTGCATAAGGAAGAGTTTTTTAGGCTAAAGAAGCTATGGGTGGGATAAGTGTATGGGTCCCCAGCTATAGAGAAAAAGGGAGGAGTCATCATACTGCTACACAAAAACCTTAAGTACTCTTTAATTGAGGAATCTACAGACTCTAATGGCCGGTGCATAAGAATTTTGTGATCACTGGTCAACACCCAAATTGCTATCTACATTATATATGGCCCTAATGGGGATGGTACGTTTTTTTTTTAAAGATCTTTAGGAAAAAGTCTTAGCAGATGTCTCTCCTTTAAAAATTATAGGGGGGACATGAATTCAGTGCATAATCCTAAAGAAGACAAATCCCACTCTACTGAATGTAAGAAAACCACTCTGGCAGACTTTCTGGAGATCACTCAGCTAAAGGATATTTGGAGGTCATTCCACCCTGAAGGAAGGGGCTTCACTTTTTTCTCCCCTCCTCACCGCACTTGGTCGCGGATTAATTATTTTTTAACCTCTCCCGAAATAGCAGGGCGGGTGAAATCGGCGACCATAGAAGATCTACTCATATCTGACCATTCCCCGATCTCACTGGAAATATATGATGTTACCCCTAGAAGAACCGAATATATTTGGCGGTTTCCTTCATATTTACATGAGAACGACGAATTTAGTGACCTTCTTCGGCTGTGGTGGTCTGAGTATACTAGGGACAACTTCGTTCATGCAGATACCACCTACCTTTTGTGGGATACTGCTATTGCTGTTTTGAGGGGATGGATTATCTCCTACATAGCTTCAAGGAAAAGATTAGTGGCCTCTAGGATTGAGGAATTTGCACATAAACTTAAAACCTCCTACACTGCTTTTAAAATTCATCCGACCCGGGTGAGTTGGGAAGCCTGGAGTACAGCAAGAAGGGAATATGAGCACTGGTTGTGGCAGCATGAAAAAACCCGTAAATCAATATACGATGCACGACTTTCCAGGTTCGGTAATAAACCGGGTAAACTTTTAGCTCACTTGGCGAGAGGCCTGAGACCCTCAAATAATATACAAGCTGTCAGTGATGAGTCTGGTATTCCCAAATATGATGGTAAGGATATTACCGGGATTTTTAAAAAATATTCCTCTGAGCTTTACTGTCCCCCTGAGCCTGACTCGGAGAGGTCAGACAAATTGCTAGACAAGCTATCCTTGCCGAGGTTGTCTCAACAAGAGAAGGACTTATTGGAGGCACCTATATCTGAAGAGTACATAGCCCACACGATTCGGAAGTTAGTCAATCAAAAGGCACCAGGACCAGACGGATATACCTCTGAATTTTTCAAGGCACTTCTCCCGGAAATTTCGTCGACCTTGGCCTCGCTTTATAACTCATTCCTGTCTGGTGCCAATATCACAAATTACATGAATGAGGCTTATATTCGGGTTATTCCAAAACCAGACAAAGACCTTCTAGACCCATTATCCTATCGCCCCATATCTCTCATTAATGTCAATCTTAAGATAGTATCAAAAATCATGGCAGACAGACTAGCGACACTCCTGCCTAAATTAATTTCCAGCCCACAGGTAGGTTTTGTCCAAATAGACCCGGGGGGTCACCAACGTCCGAAAAAGTACTTATGGTACTAGACAACATTAAGGTCGCAAGCACCATTCCCCAGCTATTTGAATATAGATGCGGAAAAGACATTTGACAATGTCACTGGGATTGGTTGGGAAGGGTACTGGAACATATGGGAATAGGTTGGGCCTTTAAACAATATATCTCTTCTCTCTACACTAACTCCTCGGCAAGGATAGTTATACCTGGTTTTGTTTCTGACTCCTTCTCGCTGTGGAGGGGCACCAGACAGAGCTGTCTCCTCTCTCCTCTACTTTTCAACTTAGCCATGGAGCCACTATCTAGATATATCCAGTCTCTCAGAGAATTTGAGGGAATCAAGATCGTCAATCTCCCCCTAAAAATTTCACTTTTCGCTGAAGATCTATTTTTTTTTGTGCTAGCCTGATATCAGAAGTACTACAAACCTTTGGTAAGAGTTCGAGATTCAGGGTGAATGTTCAAAAATCTCAAATTTTGGACATATCCCCACCTGGGAAACCAAAAATCAAGTCAAGTCCCCTAACTCAATTTCCTGTTAGTGTTGCTAACAAGTCTATTAAGTACTTAGGAATTAACATAGGGAGGTCCCCAGAAACTGTATATACCTTAAATTTCCCACCGCTAATCCATAAAATCTGCACTGAATTAACTAGATGGGCAGCATTGCCATTACCCTTGTTGGCCCGCTGCCATCTAATTAAAATGGTAAGTTTTTCGAGGCTACTATACCAACTACAAACTATTCCCCTTTTGCTTAAACATACATGCATAAAAACGAAATCAATTCAGCTTTTACCAAATTCATATGGAGGAACAAACGTCCACAGATTGCCCTTAAAAAATTGATTCTCCCGAAGGAATTGGGTGGTTTAAACCTTCCTAATATTAGAGCCTACAATTTAGCCGCATTACTTCGCCATGGCATTGATTGGGTTAAAAATATATCTATCTTCTCCATTTTCAACCCTGGAAGCTAGCTTGGTCGCCCCATGGAATTTAAAGGCCCTCTTACACACTCCATACAAAGCTCTGCCACCTATAGCCAAACAGGGATTAATAATTAGGGATACCGTTAGTGCTTGGAAAGCAGCTCGTAAACTTTATGGCCTTCCCGTACCAGACTAGTAAGTATTTGACCTGGAGAGGGCACCCGGAGTTCACCCCATGAATCACACAAAGTTATCTTCCGCAATGGTCGGTGCTAGGCTTGGATAATTTTTCCCAGCTCATAAATGTCAGGGAGCGCCACTTCTTCTCTTTTGAAGAACTTCAGAACCATTATCATTTAGACCAGAAGCAAGGTTTTGCCTATAGACAAGTTATGAGCTTTGTGAAGTCAAAGATAGGCTCGCTAACAGAGTTTCTCAAACCCTCCAGCTTTGATGGCTTAGTGGGACCATTGACCTCTATACACTCTTTATCCCTACTCTACTCCGGCCTTTGCTGGCCTAGAGAGGAGGAAATTGCCAAAGGAATATTCAAGGGTTGGGAATGAGATTTCCCTGATATAGGTATAGCGGAGGCGGTATTGGAGGGGTGGAAAAGAGTTAGAAAAGCGAGAGTGGATGAATTTCCTTTGGAGGGACACATATTTTCGTATGGCCCACAGAGCAATTTTTGGGTTCAATATTCCACCTCACCCGTCTTTTCCAGATCGCTTAACGGCATGCCCAAAGTGCTCAGCCCCATCAACAGACTTGGCACACAGTTTACGGTCGTGCCCGGCGGTGAGGAACCTTTGGTCCAGGTTGCTCTTCAAGTTGAAATCCAAGCTATCGAGTTCGGTGCTACTGGATCCCAGACAAGTCCTGTTCCATAACCTTCTTGTTGGCACAAAGGCTTCTCAGGGTAATAAAGTCCTGCATATTGTTATGATGGCGGCAAAGCGGGTGCCTGTTAGGTTCCTGGTTAAATTCCAAGATCCCATCCCTGGACATGGTACTACAATTAGTTAGGGGAAAGGCTAGACATATGCAAGGGGAAAGGCTAGACATTTTAGATAAAAAAGAGGCCCAGGCTGAAAAATTCTTTAACATTTGGCAAAACTTTATTGAAGCTTTCCTTCCAGATGCAGAGATTTTGATCTTTATAAAGCCATTTCTCAGAACTACCTGCTACTGGAAAAGCAAACTGGCAGGATCCCTAGGTAGACTACAAATCAAAGAAGGTGATCTACCCCATTTAACAGATGTTTTGACAGGTCTAAAAGGTTAGTTTCAGTAAACTGGACAGGATCCCAATGGCTATAGGTTTAATATATATATCTAGCATTCGGAAAATGGTTTAGATTAGAATTTTGTTGTTTAATTTTATATCGGAGCTGACTAAATATGTTCCTATCTATAAACTGCTATGCAATATCCCTTGCTAGAGGAAATGTGTGGCTGTTGGAGATAGGTGGCCAAGTAGTAGCATTGTTAAATTCCTCTTTATATTGCTATATTGTGTTTTACTTCTGATACCCAGCTCATAAATGTTTACTATATATTTGTTATATGTGGAAAATCAATAAAATTTCTTGCTTTAAAAAAAAAACACCTTGAGGTGTCACAGACCAGTGTCAGAGCCAGGAGTTACCACCAAGAGTAGGTCTGTACGTTCATCTTCAAAGCTGTGCTCCTAAGCTGGACCTTTTTGTACTTATTGAATGGGTGAAGATCTGTTTTTTCCTTATTTTATCTCTATGCTTTTTAAAAACGTTTTGCACATTTTTTGTTGTGTGTTATTTTTTTATTTTTTTTAACAAGCACTGCCCTGAAACTTTTTTATTTTTTCCTTGTTGCCCTAAACCAACCCGTTAAAAACTGAATGGTTTTTGACTGCGGGTGCTCGTGACTGGTAGCATAGTTATTTTCTTTCCTTTCAGCTAGCTTAAAAGGTGGTGGCAGTGTGTTTGTTGGGGGTGTGGGCCATGTGGGGGTACGTGTGGTGCTCATATTTTAAGGTTAGTGACGACCGAGTGTGAGCTGTTGTTGTATAGTGTATGCTTGGTCACCCCCGAATTGCGCAGACGGAAGTGGGGCCTGAGTGTGTGTCCGAGACGGATTGTGCTCTAGAGCCCCCTCTGCGTGTGGTTTATCCTTTTCCCTGGCACATAATTGAGGTTGGCAGTGGGATCTAATTCTCTGCCCTTCTTATTGTGTGCCCCTGTGCCCTTGAGATTCCCCCCTTGTATCACCCTTTTTACCTGACAGATTCCAATATGTTAATTCTCTATAAAAAGGGTATACACAGGTTAGATGATAAATGTCTGATTGCTGTAGGTCCCTCCACAGATTAATAAAAAAGGGGTCTTCAAGTCTCTTGTTCTTCCTCATTGAAGAATCAAGCAGTCAGGAAGTGCATACATTGCTGCTCCATTCAAACCCCATGGACTTGAAGAGGATAGTCGAGTATAGTACTTAGCTATTTTCATTGTTCCCATAGATTTCTAATGAAGCAGTGGTGTGTATGCTTGACCTCTGCTCTGTTCAAATATTTCCTGACCTCTTGATTGCAGTGAGGAAGAACAGGAGATTTTGAGGCCCCCTTTCTATTAATCAGTGGTGGGACCTGCAGCAATCAGACACTTATCACCTATCTTATTCATAAGGCTAGGACCACACAGCATAGGACAAAAAACTAGTCGACAACCAAAACCTAAAAGCTGCCTTGAACGTCAGTTTTGTGTCCAAAGCAGCTGTGTTTCCCACGAGTTCTTTGGGGTGTTTTTTGAACAATTTTTGGGCAGTTTTTAATGTATGTAAAATTCATATACCTTGTTAAACACCTGGGTAGTTTTTCAGCAGAACCGTCCAAAAACCATGCAAAAATCAGCGCGAAAAAAATGTCCTTCAGTTTACACAGACTTCAATAGTAAATTTTTTGCCCTGCTCTGACGTTTTTTGTAACATGTTACAAAAAACGACCAGCAGCAAAAGCGAGCAGGAAAAAAAAACGTTCTGTGGAGTATTCATCACAAATTTACTATTAGCCTTAGTTCACACGGCTTAAACTGGGTCGTATCCTGATTCCGTATGCTCTCCCCGCTCGCGAAATACGGCGAGCGGGGAGAGAAGTGACATGTCAATTATTCACGGCATATAGGCGCCGTGAATAATGAATGTCTATGGGGCCGGCGGGCACGGCGAGCACACGGCGTAATTGCAGGTCAAATACGTCCCGCAATTATTGCCGTTTGAACATAGCCTTAAAGTCCATGGGAGCTGTTTTCAGTCGTTTTTTCAGCGGTTTTGGAAAATAAAAAACGACTGAAAATGTGTAGTGGAGACATAGCCTAAATTTCAGTTGTGTAAAAATATATTTAGTAAACCAATAAACAAAACCAAATAGTCATTTACATTCATAAAACGAACATAGGGAAATATGTTAGAGAAATCAGCAAGGTATGAAAAACTCTTAGAGTTGTAGTCAAAATTTTATTCAGCTTCTGATAAATTTAGATGAGATGTACAGTGCATAGCACTAGAGGGATTATTCCATCTAGACAACCCTTTTTCATATGGTCTGTTAGGACATATGTACATCACAGAAGCTGGTTTCCATTCAGATCCTGCTCTAGCAGACATTTGAATAGGTGCAGTGTAATACTATACTTTCCATGCAGATGTCATTAAATAAGCGGTTGCATGGAGCTTCTCATGAGCATAACAGCTGTTTGCTGGGGCTTAGAGAAGCTGAACCAGCAGCAATCACTTGATCACCAGTGCTAATTCCTTTCAAAAAACTCCTTTTATTTAAGCAATGATCAGTGGTCTAGGAAAGATTTGTTTCAGCATTCACCAAAAGGAATGTTTTGGCAAATAGACAGTACCAAAGACAAAGACCAAAGTTAGGGAACTTTCCTGTATAAAATTAATTTAGATTAAAAATATAAAGTCATTGTTCAGCCAACCATACCCATGGGATCAATAACCACTGAGACCACTAATTTTAGGAGGATTAGTTGACAGCCTAATGTGTATAGCTAAATTTCGACTTATTCTCAGTGTTACACTCTTAATCCTGTTTTTCCTTTGAGAGATAGACTGCTGTCTCGCTCTCCATCGACATAAATGTATGCGCTCAGCCAAGTTTGGAAACTCAGCCAAATCAGCATTAATAAGATAGCTAACTCAGGGCCAGATTAGGCAGACAACCTTGAGATAGATTTTATTAATTTTTTTTTGTTATCTGAACTTGACATTGGACACGGTGGCTCATTCAGATTGATGGCACAACATAACAGCACTGTAAGGGTATTTTCACGCGGCGTGTTGCAGGGGTATAGAGGTACTGTGCACACCGCTATGCGCCTGCTAATTCAGTGGTACATGCAGGCCAGTACTTCTGAAGCGCTCCTACTAACAGGGACGTCTATCCCATTGGAGTGACAGTCCGGGCAGTGCGTCGGTCTGCAGGAAGCCGCTGGACCCGCCGCGTCTTTAAGAAGCGCAGGAGGCAATGTCATCACCCCTGTGCCGCTGTATATCCTCGACCGGCAGCCTGTTGGCTTCTGGCCTAGGAAATAATGGGAGCAACGTCCCGGCGTAGGCGTCTTGATGATGTCACGCCACTCACGCCGGAAACCAGCTACCAGAGCGTGGACCACACCATGGAGCGCGGAAAGGTAAGTAAGAGTTTTTAATAGTTTATTAATCTACAGGGGGCATATATAAAAAAGGAGCATATACAACAGGGGGCATATATAAGGGGGTATATACAGTATATAAAGGGGCATATACTACAGGGGGCATATATATATATATATAATATATATAAATATATAATATATATATATATATATATAAAGGGCCATATCCTACAGAGGGCATATCCTACAGGGAGCATATATATAAAGGGGCATATACTACAAGGGGCATATACTACAGGGGGCATATAAAGAGGGGCTGTATAAAGGGAACATATATAAGGGGGCTATGTAGAGGATCATATACTATAGGGGGCTATGTAAAGGGGCATATACTATCGGGGACTATGTAAATGGGGCATATACTATAGGGGGCTATATAAAGGGGGCATAATACTAAGTGAGGCTATGTAAATGGGGCATATACTACAGGGGGTTATGTAAATTGAGCATATACCATAGGGGGTATATACTACAGGGGGCTATATTCTTCTGGGGCCATATATCCTACTGGGGCCATACATCTTACGGGGGGCTATATAAAGGGGACTGTTTCCTACTGGGGCCATAAATCATACAGGGGGCTATATAAAATGGGCCATATATCCTACTTGGGCCATACATCTTACAGGGGGGGCTATATAACCTACAGGGGCTGTATACATACCTACAGGGGGCAGCATATGTACCTACAAAGCACTGTATGCCTACCTACTAGGGTCTACATATCTACCTACTCAATGGTGGGCAACATAACTACCTATTTATTTAATGGCGGTGTCCATAACACAGGTAGTAAAAGGATTCTAAGATGTTTGTGTGTTACATTCTGCAGGGACGAGTTGCGACCGGGAGAAGGCGTCATGGCGGTCTGGACAGAAGGAGAGGAAAAAGAATGATTCAAGGAGCGACTGATCAGATAGGACGTCACCTGTGAGTCCCTGATGACAGGGGTTATTTTGCTTCTATATTCAGTGCTGTAGTCTGTCACGTAATGGTGATCTGAGCTGGTAAATGGCGATATTGTAGGTCATAAGTTTGTTAGCAATAATGTATATATTTGTTTCTGTGAGTAGTTGTGTTATTTGGGGGGGGGGGGGGGGGGGGGGCACGCTCGCCCAGGAGCCTATGTTCTGTTAAAAATGGCCCTGCCCACTGATATTCAAAGAGGCTAAATTACGTATTTGCAGGGCGGGACTTCAGGCTTTTTTAGTGCAATTTTGTGCCGTTTAACCACACAAAATTTCGTTGTGTGGTCATACCTAAAGGTCAATATAAAAAAAACACAAATGGACATTAGCGGACTTTTTGAAACATGTAGAAATTTTTTCTATGAGAAAAAAATGTTCTCTTTTATACAAACCGTGGGCATAAAAAACAGCCCTATGATCTATGGGGGCCCAAAAACCCCCCTCAGGTTTTAAAACATTGCCCCATTTATTATCGCTGTTAAAAATTAAAACAAAATCAAACAAAGGAGTAGGGGTAGACATGCCCCAATTTATGTTAGAAAGAGAAAACAAGTTCGGTTTTTAAACTTACATAAATTTTAGGGAGCTGGTAAATGTCATATTGTAGGTCTAAGGTTTGTTAGCAATAATGTATAATTTTTCTGTGATAGTTGGTTTTTTTGGGGGGGCCAGTGCACAGCTCTGCCCAGGAGCCTATAGTGCTGTTAAGATGGCCCTGCCTACTGATATTCAATGAGAGCTATGAATTACCGTATTTGCAGGGCGTACTTCAGGCGTATTGTAGTGCAATTATGTGCCGTATTACACCACACAAATACGTTGTGTGGTCATACCCTAAAGGTCAATATAATTAATACACAAATGGCACACTTAGCAGGACTTCTGAATCACTGTAGAACACTTTTTACTATGAGACAAAAATGTTCTCTTTCTATACACACCGTGGGCATAACTACAGCCATAGTGACTGCTATGGGGCCCTATAAGCCCACTCAGGTTAAGAACATTGGCCCTCATTTATTATCGCTGTCTAAAAGTTAAACAGCATAATCAAAGACAAAGGTTAGCTAGAGGTAGACACTGCACCACTTCATGTTAGACAGAGAGATGAGGCAAGTTCGTTTCCAACACTTACATCATAATGTAGGGAAGTGTGTTGCCTCACATTTTCTCTAACAGGGCAGATTAGCTGACTATGCTGCACAGCCTGAGCTCGTTTGAGTGGAGTTCCTAATTGTTAGCCTCTCTGTAAAATTCACTGGTTTTGGCAGCATGGTGCACATTAAAGTGCATTTCTATAATTTAGTCATGTATCCTGTACTTAGTTATCCAGTATCTTTATTACTTTTTCCAGTCATGTCTAGTCCGGTTAATCCTAGTCAGTGTGGTTACCCCTGAAGTTCTTGTATATTTCTGGTCTAGTATTGCTACTGTTTACTCTTGCTGGTTAATCCTAGCCTAGTTCCCTTGTCCCTATATTTGTGGAAAACCTCTATCTTGAAGCAATCACAGTTTATCGTCGGTGTTTATTTCTGGCAGTATTCAGTCTAGGTTTGTGCCTGGGTTCTAGAGTCCTCTTCAGTTCTAGTTTAGATTATATTGAAGGATAATTTCAGGAACAAAAGAGGGTCAATGGTGTCTGGGGTTAAGGTCAGCGTTCGGGATAGATCTTGGAAAAGATTCAGGGACAACTGCTTGTTCCTAGACATCATCTGGTTGAATCTATTCATAGTTGCCTTTTTTTATCCATTATTGTGCCACCATAAAACATATATCTTTGTTATGAAGGAATCTGATGCAATTTCATGTTGCCAGCTATTCGGGCGGTATAACTCTTCTGATAGATCCCTTCATGACCAGTAATTATTTTTTTTTTTTTATTAATAACATTAATTGTGCTATTGCACTACATTCCCCACTCCAGCACCATATTCTATCTAAAGTCGTGCCATGTCACGCAATCAGTGCCCACTGCTAGAATGTAGGAGTGTATAGTCACACAGTGATTAGAATGCCCATGATGACCCCTGTCCACAGATAAAAGTGCCTAAAATGAGCACATGATCAACAGTATTAGACCATGAAGCAATAGAAAATAGTGGCCTGGCATGATGACACACAGGGTGTGAGTACTTTGCCTTCATGGGGTGAAGATCGCACCATTATGCACACTGAAAAAAATTGTAAAATTACAAACTCTTTGTCATGTTCCTCTAACCATTCCTGAACAATTTTTGCAGTTTTCATAAAGGCAAAACTTGTCAAGATTTCTTATTCCAATGTGCTGGGCATCACCTCTCAATGACTTCCTGCTGTCTCTATACTGCAATGTTTTCTGTTTCAGAAAGTTTTTGAGGAACCAAGAAAGATTTCTTTTGCTATTTCTGCCTTGTCACACGTGGGATAAGGACTCGACAAGTAGTTTATAGTATACACTGGCTTCAAAATGCTCGCAGACCAATGCAGCCTTGCAGGGTACAATTTTAGAAGGGACTGGCACTCCATATCAAAAATGAACTGGCTATGCTTGATATTCTTTTTTTTCTGGGTGACATTATTTCTGTAGTTAATTAGGTGGATCTTCTTTTCGGGGATAGAGCTAAGGAAAGTGAACTTACTTTAGGCCACCACATCTGGCTTCTGACGTCATCAAACCACAAATTTCTTCCACAGCCATTCCTTCATGGGGAACTTAGGCAAAAAAAACAAAACTGTATTGCTCGTTTTTTGGAGTAGAGGTTCAGGCCTCTGCTTTTTCTGTGGCCAGTTGAGCAATCTACAACATAGTCAAACCTGCTGCATCCATCCTTTCAGACTGGGGGAGTCTTCTGGCAAATATGGTAGGATCACGTTAAGCCTGACTGACTCCTTTCTCAATGAAAAAGAAACCATTCGGGGACTCTTGGTGCTTTCTGCAATGTCTCTTAGTGTCTTTTCAAGGGTCTGAACCTATTTCAAATGAGCCAGAATCAGAATTGCTCTAGCACAGCAAATCACATCCCAAAACGCTTTGTCGATCGGATCCAACACATATCCAACACGCAGCTGCATGTTTGGATGCAGCAGGATCGCACCCTATAGTTTAAAATAGGGCTCCTGCTGTGTCTTTTGGCCAAAGAATTGACATGTCAATTCTTGGAACGGATCCGAAAGATGCAATGAGACACGTATTGGTGATCACTCGTTTGAACGCTGATGCGTGTCTCATTAAAAGCAATGTAAATCACATTCTATTTGTTAGCTGCGTGTTTGGGTCCATTGGGAATCTGACAGATGGATTCAAACACGCAGCTAAAATCATATGTAAACACAGAGTCAACATGCCGTGTGAACATATCCTAACAACATTTAGAGAGATGCCTCACAACAGCTTCCTGGACATAGGGGCCTGTGAACAGGAGCAGACCCATTAACTTCTATAGGAGAGTTTTATAGACATGATCTTTGACTTGGGAAGAAATCACGGTAAAGAGAACTGGAGAGGGGGAGCTATGACTATCTATTGTACCTGGTAGATACTGATTTACCTATACACATTGATGCTACCTTTCAGTGTAACCCTATGTGTGCTGAAAATGAGAAAACTGCTGAAACGTTTTCTCTACAGAACAGGAAGTGCCAGACTATTGTCAGGCCTCGTTTTCAAAGTGAAAACTGCAGGATTTTGAGATATTTTTCTAAAATACTGATAGCGATATGTAAAAAAAACACAACCAAACATTCTTAAAAAATGTGTTTAGCATAAAAACCTGAGTTATATAACATAGGTCTACAAAAAAAAATTCAAGTGCCTAGGTTTTTTAAATGGATTTGGGGTATTTTGAGGGAATTGAATTCAGAAATTCCATTACTTTTGCTGAATTGGTTCTAGTTTTTGAGATAATTTACATCCATGAAAATAATGCATTCCCCCAATGCAACTTGTGTGTGATAAGAAATGCAATAGCTTTTGGTCTGTCTTTTAACTATGTCTTAGGTAATGAAATATCCCATATAATTATTTTTTATTTCAATTTGTAGGCCCACAAATCTATAAAAGCGAGTTTTTGAAGCCAAAAATTAAACCTAGTTGCAGCTTTTGAATCCACTGTGCAAGCAACAAGAATTTTAAGATACTAATTTTTTCTGGCTTCCAACACATGAACTTCAGAATGTCACTGGTCACTTGATGCCTAATATATCCTATTCATTTGCAAGTGCCATTGTCACAAGATCATCAATGTAATTCATGTCACTGGTTTAAATTTTATGGCTTATTAGTGTATATAGAAGTCTGTTCACATTCTATGGACTGAGATATGGGACAGAACCAAATGAAGGCTGAAAAGCATATAATATTGTTTTCTTCAACTTTAGTGTCCACTAAAGAACTACAAATAGAACATAGCATTTGTAATAGTGGTGCGTGCTTCCATTAAACATTTGGCATGTGGTCAAGAGTCATCCCATATTGTCAATGCATTATTAAAATAGATTGATTGACCATGGAAAAGGCAGTGTGCAATCACCCTTCCTGTGCTTAACACCTTTCTTGTAGTCCTTGACAAATAAGTGAGGCAGCTTTGCTCTACCTTTGACCATCTCCCTGGTTGTTTATACACATTTATGGGCTCTGTGGTTAAAATTTTTCTAATTGTGGCTTTTAATGCAACACCAGGGCAATGCACTCAATATCTATATTATTCACTATAGGCCAATAGTGCATTCTAACCTCTCTTTTCCTTGAACTGATTATGTGGTATTGCCAAAGCATAAATGACTTTTTTCTTTAAAAAGTGTATGATTCCAAATTTCTATATTTCTTTAAAGCAATTACTGTATAATCATATGATAAATAACTTAGGCACTTTGACTATAATTTTATTCCAGTAACTTACACTACTACACTCTCGTACTTCATCTATATATCTCATCAAATATCTGCTAATGAATATAAATAAGGTGTTTTGCCCTTGTCCAAGCTTCTAAGCATACGTTAGCAGCTCACTGGCCTATCATTGACCACCATAACCCTGCAGTTCCTGGTTTTAGACCCATGGTGTCCATACACCTTCAATAGATGTTAGCAGCTATACTTCTTATGCCCACACAGGGCCATCTTTTCTATTGGGCAAGGTAAGCGGTTCTCCGAGGCCCCATGAGCACAGAGGGCCCTTCGGGGCAGCCGCCTACCCTGCGTGGCATTACTCAGGCCCTGTGGCAGGTCCGGGTGGCTTGTCATCTTTAAGCAGCACAGGAAGTGATGTCATCGTCTCCTGCGCCGTTGCATCTCCTAGGCCGATAGCCCGTAGGCTTCCAGCCTAGAAAATCCCGGGAGCAACATCCCGGCATAGACAGCATGATGATGTTAAGCCACTCACACCATAAACCAGCTTCCGGAGTGGGGGCCTTCTCCTACAGGGGGCCATATAACCTACAAGTGGCCATATAACCTACAGGGGGGCCATATAACCCACAGGGGCCTATATCCTACAGAGGGGCCTATATCCTATAGGGGAGCTATATTCTTTAAGGGTTCTATATCCTACAGGTTGGCCTATCACCTACAGAGGGCCTATATATACAGGCGTCTATATATACAGGGGTAGTATATCTACTTGTACCTACAGGAAGCAGTATATCTACCTACAGGGATCTGTATACCTAACTAAAGGGGTCCGTATATCTAATTGTACCTATAGGTGGCAGTTTATCTACTTGTACTTATAGGGGACTGTATATATTCCTACAGAGGGCTGTAAGCCTACTTACAGGGGGAAGCATATCTACCTACAGTGGGCCCGTATACCTACCTACTTAATAATGGTCAGCATTAGTACCTACTTACTTAATGGGGGGCGCCCATACCAGAGGTAGGAATTGGTAGGGAAATGCTGATAAAGTGAGAATTCTCAGATGAGTTGTAGCCAGGAGAAGTTGTCATGTTGGTCTGGACTGGATGGAGAAGAAAAGGAAAAAAGAACGATTGAGAGAACGTCTGATCAGATAGGACTTCTCTTATTAGTCCCTGATTTCAGGGGTTATTTTGCATTTCTGTTAGATCAGTGTTGTAGTTACTGTCATGTGATGGTGACCTGAGCTGGTGTCTGACCACTATGTGGTTTCTGTATGGCGATGTTGTATGTTATACCTGAGCTGGTGTTTGACCTCTATGTGATCTCTGTATGGCAATGTTGTATGTTATATCTGAGCTGGTGTCTGGCCTCTATGTGGTCTCTATATGGTTGTGTTGTAGTTTATAACTGAGCTGGTGTCTGACCTCTATGTGGTCTCCATATGATGGTGATGTAGGTTACACCTGAGCTGGTGTCTGACCACTATGTGGTCTCTATATGGCAGTGTTGTAGGTTATACCTGAGCTGGTGTCTGACCACTATGTGGTCTCTATATGACGATGCTGTAGGTTATACCTGAGCTGGTGTCTGACCACTATATGGTCTCTATATGGCAGTGTTGTAGTTTATACCGGGGCTGGTGTCTGACCACTATGCGGTCTCTATATGGTGATGTTTTTGTCCAGGGCCCATAATGCTGTTAAAGGGGTTGTATCATTTCATTAAATAGTCTTCAGAATAAGGGGAGAGTGAAAACAAGCAACTTTGCAATTGGATGTCATTAGCAAAGCTGTCTTGTTTTAACTGTCTCCCTTATCTTCGTTTTTTGTAAACACTGTTCCCCAGTGCCGGTCGGATTTCTCCTCCTTTCATTTCATTGGCTGACAGCTCTACTAATTTACATTCTGTTCGGCCCCCGGTCGTATTCACGGGAGCGTGCATTCCTGCCCCACTCAATCAAAATAAGAGAACGGCACAATTTCTCTTTGCACAGCCAGCAGAAGCACAGAGGCACTGCACCTGCTTCTACAATCAGAAAACAGCACAATTGTGCGTCGGTGCCTAATGCAAACATAGAAGGAGCATTAGGCTGCCTCTCTCACTCAAAGTAAGGGACCGACAGCAATTTAACTCTGCACAGCCAGAAGAAACACAATAATACTGCAGTGCTTCTCCAATCACAAAACAGCAGAATTGTGTCTCGATGCCTAAATGCTCCTGCGTGTAAACATAGCAGGGAAACTGTGGTCAGATGAGTTTGTAGAAGATGGGATTCAATTGTAACAAACCTCCAGCTGTGAGATGAGATTCATGAAGATTGTTAGCGAAGCCTGTGTTGTAAACTTATTAAAAAAATAAGATGCTTGGAGAAAAAAACATGATTTTGGACTCAGGGGGGGGGGGGGGGAGCTGGGGGGGCATGAACATGAAGGGGGGGGTGATGTATCAGTTAAAAACCCGGGGGGAAGGAAGAAACGCCCTGAATTTGTAAAGTGAGAAAAAACTGAAACCCCCCCCCCCCCCCCCAAACTGCAGCCAGATACCTCTAGTGATGGCTTACCTCCATAGAGAACAATAGGATAAGACATTTAAAACTAACAAGCTCAATCCTTCTCTCCCCTGACAACTGTTGGGGTAGAGTTGTAAAAAATAAATATAGCTTGCTCCAATCTTTAAGTTTCAAAATGGAACTTCAAATGTTTCTCATTTAGATTCCATTTCATGCTATGCCAATTATTTTTTATAAGAGAAAAAAAGATGGGGATGGAATTTTTAACATTTTTCATGGATATTGTAAAAGTTAAAAAATATATAATTGCAGCTTACATTTATTAGTGTCTCTGTTTTGGTGGTAGCATGTTGGAAGTTAACGTCCACTTAACCCTGGCCTGTGTTTGTGTTAGCCTCTTGTTATAGCCCAGTCTGTCATGCATCAACCAATTTCAACTAGCTGCCAACCGATCACTAACTTGGCTTATGTGTTATGGCTCTTTGGTTATCACCCACTGTCTGACCCTGTCTGTCATACACTACTCACAAAAATTAGGGATATTTGGCTTGGTTGAAATTTCAAGGTGAACATAAAGGGAGACATGTTGTGCCTGTATTGTGGTGTAATGTGCACCAAAAAGTTGTTGCAGCTTTGTTTTATAGATGTATGATCATTCGCACTCCAAAGATTTGGAGTGTTCGGGGACGTATTGCAACACATTCGTAGGATTAGGCACATTTAGGAATGTATGACAACAAACCTAGGCGAATAACTGTTAGAATAGCCAGACCAGGTTAAGGGTGGTTTGCCTGAGTTATCGTGTTGGCACTACAATGCGCCCGTATGTATGAACTGCAGAAGAACATGTTCATACATTTTGGTGCATTCTACAATGCCTTAAAGCTATTTAGAAGTGGCCTGTCAGCACCAAAGTTTATACATGGCATCCAAAATTTCTTGATTTTTTTTTTTTTTAATGCACTAAATGAGACCAACTCATAACTTTTTTGGCGCAGGTTTGCGCTAAAAACCATGGTCGGTTTTCAGATTTCCCATCGGTCCAGTACATTTGGGCTGCAGGAATCTGGAGGAACGTAAAACATGTTCTATCTTCCGCTGGATGAATGTCAGTTTAGAAAAATGATAGTAGAAAATCGATGCTGTGTAGACTACAGATTTTCGATTGCGGTTTACACAGCACTGGTTACAGTCGGATTTTCAGCGGATTCTAAAATCTGACCATAAACCAATGCTATGTAGACACAGTCTAAACGCTATGAAACATTGAGGGTTTTTTTGCCAAATGCTGTGTGTGTGAAACCAACCTAAACTAGATTTCAGTGCGGAAATTTCATTATGACAAAAAAAGAGTCTTCAGGATCAGGAAGGATAGAGAGAGCTCGTGAAATCAGATAATTGTGAACCTTAATACAAAGGATTACAGAATGAGCAGATGGGTTAGATGGTTACTCCCATTCATTTCATTCTAGACATCATGGAAGTTCTGTTTATTCAACAATTAAACACTGGAGGGAATAATTAACTCTTTCACCATCTGTTGAAGGTACTGTATATAAGGAGGGTTAACTGTACTGACCCAAGCTTTACACCATACAAATAAAATATACTGTTATGTTTGCATTGAGAAGCACTGTTCTTTATGTTTCTATATACAACATGTGATTGTACTCATTTTTTACAGTATCAGAATGTTTTACATGTGTGCCTCACAAAGTCTGAACCCTGTCTGACACATTCAATAGGAGCTGGCGAGCTGCTGTGTCAACAGTGAAGCTAATTGTTGTGTTAGTTGCGGATATTAGGCACGGCGTTCCTGGATCTCATCCTGCAAGAAGAAAAGGTGCTTGTCAGCAAGAGGCCATTGTCCGTATGCCATGAATGACTTGGCAGTGGATGTTGCAGCTTCAGAAGCATTGAGTGTCCTTTAAAATTGTTTTGGCACCTACAGTATGCAAGCACATAAAAGACAAAAAGACCCGCTTATGTGTGGGCAGAGGTCGGGGTCTAGAAGAGCCCCCTTTTGGCTCAGGTCTGAAACAGAGAGCAATGGAGAAAATACTGTGTGGAGATACACTTTATATGTACATACCTTTGGGTGGTCGGGATGATTTCCTGAAAAAAAAACTAGCGAGCAGTGGCAAGGGAAAATTTGGGGTGGAAAACGGGGGTATAAAAAAAACAAAGGCTTGGGGCAACCCCTCAATTTTCCCACTGGGGAAGGGCAAACTGTGGTGCTGGGGACCCCTTGCGCCCGATCTTTGCCACCCCCGCGATGCGGGGGGGTCGGAAAGCCCCGGGCCCCCATGGGATGTCGATACTCGCAGCACATAAGCGCCGTGAATAAATGACATGTCACTTATCTCCCCACGGGGCTTTATTGTCCCGAGAAGGGGGGAGGGGGGGCCGAAACCCAAGTTTCTTTGACAAACTGTGGTTTTTCCCGTAAGGGACGGGGGCCCCCCCCCGCATTTTTTTTCCCCCCGTATTAGAGCGCAGTACGCTCTAAATTACGTGCGAAATGCCCCCCAAATTTTAAAGGCCGTGGGGAAAAAAGCCCTAATGGCTAAATTGTTAGGCCTTGCATGCGATAAAATGTTTTGCCAATTTTTTGTGCATTTTAGCAGGTATAGCCCCCCTTCCCTCCTCCAACAAGTCTATTAAAAAAATTACTAGGCTCCCCAAATCACAAAAAGGCCCAAACATGTATAAAAACTGTCTAGGTCAAAAATTTACTTTGTTGCCCTTTAGAAAACCAATCAGAGGGGCCCCTTTCTTTTTTCCAGGCACTATTGAAATGTAAGGGGCGCTCTGTTTTGGTTGCTTTTGGGAAAACAAAGTGAATTTTAGACCTGACAGTTTTTTAAATGGGGGCCCTAAATGTTATCACTGTCTAAAAGGGGTTCATTGGGGACTAACCTTTTTGGGTATGTAAATAGGGGATGAAGGTTTCCCATACATAAAGGGGGAGATTGTATATTTTTTTTAAAATTCCAGTATGATCTATCAATTTCACTGATGTCCATTGGTCTTTTATTGTTCATTGATATTGGTGTCAATTTTTTACACAGAGGTATTATTGTTATGTATGCTCATAATTAGTATTTTCTAAATGATAATTACTTTATGTAAATTTCCTTTACACACTTCAAAGCCATTATTAGGAGCTTGTACAAGTGGTAGTTTGCTCCATTAGTTTAAGCAAGAACAATAATATCAAAAATTTAATGTAAAATTTAGTGTGGGGACTAAACCTTTAAAATTTCAGTCCCTAGGGGCCCTGTTTAGGGGCCCAAAAGCATATAGAAACCTCAAAAAGCACAAACTATTGTTCTCTCTTATTTAAGCTACATTTATTTAAAACTTAATAAGCACTTGAATGGCAGCGGGGTTGGTCCGGGGTCAGTTTTTCCTGGGGCCCTGGGCAAAAACTTGCCCAGATTTTTAAAGGATTTTGTATGTTACCTTGTGTTTTTTGTGAGTTTTGTCTTAATACTATGGTTTTCCCTTATACTACAAAAATATCTGCCCCTGGGTAGTCATAGGCTTTCATTTCCACCTGTATGCTGATGAAAACCAAAATTTTAACATCTCGGCCCAGATTTTTAAACCCCAAAGTTTTCCCCCCCTTTGGATCCTAGAGTGTTTATCGTCAAAACCCCCTTTCTTCTCCTCTTTTTCTTTAAAAACAAAATTGTGGGGGAAAACCCGTCCCACTCTATCTCCCCCCCTGTTTCCCCTTTATACTTTTAAAAAGCTTACTCTTTCACCATTTCCGGGAAAGGGTTCCACTCCCTTGGGGGATGGGCCCTTTGACCCTCCCAACCCTTTGGCCACCCCCCAAAAGCCTTTCACCTCTGTGCCCCTTTTCACCAAAAAAATATTGCTCGAATTGCCCCTTTTCCTTAATTCCAATACTACAAAAATACTAGTCATCTCCCACCTAGACTACTGCGGCCATCCAACACTCTTGCTCTCCTTCAAACCATCCTCAATTCTGCTCATCTGATTCATCTCTCTCCTCGTTATTCCCCGGGCCTTTTCCCCTCTGCCGGGCCCTTTCACTGGCTTCCTTTGGGCCCAGTAAATTTCATTTTAAAGTTAATTACCATGTCTAAAAGGTTTCTCCATAATTTTCCCCCTCCATAATATCTGCCTTAATCCCGATATTTTCCCCTCAACAATCTTTCCCCTTTCTCAAGGTCCTTCTTCTCTGCCCCTGCTCCCCACACAAAAACATCTCCAAGACTTCTCCCGTGCCCTTCCCCCCCTACTGTAAAAATTTATTACCCCAAACTGAAATTTTCCCCCACTTTCAAAGCCTAAAAAAACAAACCCGAAAACCCCTTTCTTCAGGATTGCCTTTAACCTTAAAAATAAACCCGCACTGTCTTACACCACCCCCTCCCATGTCTACAGGGGCGTTGCTAGGGTTTTATTGGGGCCTTGGGGGGCCCCAAAAAAAACTCCCTGTGCCCGAGTCTCCCGGGCTCCAGGGCCCCTGCCGTGGGCTTGGAGCACCGACTGGCCCTTCAGCTGCAGTGCGTGCTGGCCCCCATGACGCTGCGGGCTTCTGCGGAAACAGGAGCGAGCGCTCCCCGCCCCCCAGGGCAGTGTTTGGACCGGTTGGGTCGGGCCTGCGGGGCCCCCGGGTCCCCCCAGCGCTGGGGGACCCGAAAGCGGCCCCCTGCGCCCTTTAGGGGCCGGGGAGCGTCGCGATGACATCACGTCATCGCCCACGGCCTGTCCCCCGGGCGCACAGCGCGTTATTGGCCGTGCGCCCCAGGAAGGGTGCCGGAGGAGGGGGGGCTTTAAGAGGCGGGCGCGCTCGCCGGGGGGGGGGATTTAAAGGGGAGCATGAAGGGTTTTTATTTTTAAAAAGTTTTCCTTTTTTTCCTCAGTGCCCCCAAATATGCCTGTGCCCCTTTTAATGGGCCCGCCTGTGGCCCCCTATACCTGCCTGTTGGGCCCCCATATACTGCCTGGCCCCCATAATTTCCTGCCCCGTGGCACCCTTTCCTTCCTGTGGGCCCCCCTATTCCCCGCCTGTGGCCCCCCTTCACTGCCTGTGGGCCCCCTTTTATGCCCGTTGGGGCCCCCCTATCCCTGCCCGTGGGCCCCTATCCCCCGCCCGTGGCCCCCATTTTGCTGCCTGTTTCCCCTTAAAGCCTGGGCTGTGCCCCCCATATCCCGGCCTGTGGCCCCCCTATCCCCGCCCGTTTGGCCCCCAAATGCTGCCTGTGGCCCCCCTTTTACTGCCCCAGTGCCCCCATATTCTGCCTCAGTGCCCCCATATACCTTTTTTGTGGCCCCATATACTGCCCTCAGTGCCCCCATTTTAAAAGCCTCGGCCCCCATATTCTGGGGCCCCCCCCTTTTACCTGCGCGTGGCCCCTATATACCCGGCTTTGCCCCCTATATACCTGCCTGTGGCCCCATTTATGCTTCAGTGGGCCCCCATTTTACCTAAAAAAGGGGGGGTTTCTTTTTACCTATTTAAATTTAAAAAAGTTGTGGAAAAGTGGGGGTTCTAAGATATTTGGTCCCCAAAACCTCAGGGACCCATATTGGGGCCCGGGAAACAATCAGCATGAAGGGGGTGAACCGGATGGAGAAGGGAAAAAGGGAAAATGAACGACGCTGATCAAAAAAAAAGACGTTTTCCCGTGGTCACTAAATGTAACTGCAGTGTAATCACTTATAAAGCTGCAGAAACATTTTACCTAAACTAGTATCTTTCCCTATATGGGCCCCTTATGGCAGTGGTATATGTAAACAGAGATGTGTTTCAGTGATTGTCACATTGGGGGCTGGGGAAAGGGTTTATTTGATCCTTATGTAGTAATAGTTTTGGGGGGCTTGGTTTTTTTGGAGGGTTTTTTTGTAAAAAAATCACTTGTCTGGTAGATTTTTCCATGTATCGGTGTATGTTTTGGGGACTGTTTTGGGGTTTGTCATTTTGAGCTGGAAGTTCTGGAAAAAATAAATTTTTCAATTTGGTTTATTTTTAAGGGACAGTGATGCTGAGGGGGATGGACGGGGGCTGTGGGGGATGTGCAGAAAAATTTTTTTACAGGAACACAAGGTTTTTCCTTTTTAAAAAAAAAATTTACAGTTCACAATGAGGCATGAAAAATGTTTTGGGAAACCCCGCCCTACCCACAAAAACACAAAGGGCCCGAGCCCCGGATGTTTTAGGACCCTAGCAACGCCCCTGCATGTCTACCCCCCACCTTCTGTCACTTTCCTCCTCCCTTGTAGATTGTAAGCCTTCACTGGCCGGGTCTTCTTTCCTACTGTACCAGTTGTAAGTCAATTATTGTTGCCAATGTACTTTTTTTTTTACTTATGTTATGTATGTAGGTCACTATGCATTTTTATATATTTGTACCAATAAAATTGCTTGTTTTATTTCATTGCTGGATATACCTATTTTTGTATGTATGTAACCCCTTCAAATGTTCAGCACCCAGGAAATAATGAGGCTTTAAAATAAATAATAGTAAAGAAATGGCTTTCTATATAATTGACCCTCAGGGGCCATTCACATCATGTTTTGCAATTGTGGGGATACAGCAAAAATAAGTACCCAAATTTACACCTTGATGGAGCCGAACCAGGCCCAGAAATAAGAATAGAGGAAAATATAGTCTGGTTTAGACAATGTTTGCCTTATTTCCCTGCAGTACATGCTTTGTGTGCCAGACATAAAATTGTGAAAGACAGATACCAACGACGTACAGCAAAACCCCAAAACCCTTGACTGTGTAGGTCTTACCATCATTAGCTTATAAGTCCTGTTGGGGACTTGGTATGATTAAAATTAGTAAAGATTCCTTAAGTTCCAGTGGTGTCAAGACACAGTATCTAATGGTCTTTCCTGGGACATTGTATCTTGGAATCAGACTCACCATACAATATGTAAAACATTTAAAAATAGAAAAGTTGTTGCGTGATGTGTTCTTAGAGGGACAATTTCTAGGACCCGAGAAACTAAACACGGAGTCAAACTTCTTCAAATCCAGCACCGCAAAAAAAAATATTATCTTAAAACTGTAATGTTTTATTTAGCTCCGATGAAAACATAATGTCCACAAAATGTTAGAATGCAAAATTCTTATCTAGTAGACGCGTTTCGGGAGACAACCTCTCAGTCATAATCGAGGTTGTCTCTCGAAACGTGTCGTAGATTTGGATTTTGCTTCTAACATTTTGGGCTTAAAGTTTTAATCGGAGCTAAATAAAAACATTACATTTTTAAGATAAATCTTTTTTGTGTGCGGTTTTTAAATAAGAATTTTGACTTTGCTACAATATACAGAACTGCTCATTGCGGCTATGTTTTGATGGAAGACCCAACCCAAATTATCATGAATATTTTACTCATAAGACCTCTGTACTGTAAAAGTACATGGGGGTTTTGGCGGTTGTGATCTTATACAATATAGGTGGTATTATATTTTTCTGTAGTTTTAAAATGTGTCAGGTAGTGGTTCTTTTGGGCACCGTAAGGACCCCATTTTTTTTTTCTGGTACTTGTGTAAAAATTTCTGACCCAAAGAAGCCCGGGCCCCTCCATAGAGAAAGTGTTTTCCCGTTATAGTCTTTCGATGTTATTGTAGGACTTGCTTTATCTTAATATTTATTCCCTAGTTTTTTAAAAGAAAACCCTGTCACATGTTTATCCCCCCTTTTTGAGAACAGAAAGCTAGTGACAGCCTGCTTTTCCCCGCGTGTGCCTTATTCTGAAGATGCTGTAGTTTTAGAGTTTTTGAAGGGAACCTTTCTATTTTGAGCCCCCCTTGCAAAGGGCGCAAAAGCCGTGTCAGACCTGTGTTTCCAGTGCGTGTTTTATTCTGTAAGATGCTGTGTTTTAAAAACATTTCCCCCAAAAATCTTTTCATGAGCGGGTGTTAGCTCCACCCCCCAAAGGCTAGCCCGCCACTGACGTTTTTCCATGTTTCTACCTATTAAAAGTAATGGTTTATCGTAAAAAAAAAAAAAATATTTTTTATACCCCCGCCCCCGCCCCCCCCCCCCCCCCCCCCCCCCCCCCCCCCCCCCACCCCCCCCCCCCCCCCCAAATCAAAAAAGGGGGGGCACAGGGTTCCCCAAGCCCTGCACCCCGAGAAAAGTCCCGGGAATATTGTCTTAGCAGAGGGGTGGGACCTGTGCAGGGAGACATGGACTGTGATGTCACCCAGGTCCGAAAAATCCCCGGAGAGGAAAAAGTGTACAAAATAAGTGGGGATGGGGTGGGGGGAGAACAGAGCAATGACACTGACACACACATATGTCAGGGGATGGCTGATGGGGCATGCTGGGACATCTAGTTCTACAAGTCCCAGCATGTCACATTTGCCATCCTTTGAGAAGTCACTGCAGCCATATATTCTATGGTTTGTGACTCTAAACTTTAAGATATATATATATATATTATTAATTTTATATATATATATTTATATAATTATATATATAAAATTTATATATATAATCATAGTTGCCAATTTTTTGAAAGTGAAAAAGCAGGAGACACGCCCATCTTGTCGGTATGCCACCCCCCTTTAAAAAAACCCCACCCCCACTCCCCCTAACTGCATAACGGCTTTGGAAGAAAGCCAGGTAGATGCCCTTATAGCCAGGTAGTAGCCCCCCATAACCAGGTAGTGCCCCTTACAGGCTGGTAGATGCCCCGTGTAGCCAAGTAGTTGCCCCCTCTGTAGCCCGGTAGATGCCCCCCCTTTTTAGCCAGGTAGGTGCCCCCCCTTTTTTAGCCAGGTAGTGCCCCATCTGTTAGCCAGGTAGTGCCCCCATTGTTGCCAGGTAGTGCCCCCATTGGTTGCCCGGTAGTGCCCCCATTGTTGCCAGGTAGTGCCCCCATTGTTTGCCAGGTAGTGCCCCCATCTTTTAGCCAGGTAGTGCCCCATCTGTTAGCCAGGTAGTGCCCCCATCTGTTAGCCAGGTAGTGCCCCCATCTGTTAGCCAGGTAGTGCCCCCATCTGTTAGCCAAGTATTGCCCCATCGTTAGCCAAGTAGTGCCCCATCGTTAGCCAGGTAGTGGCCCATCTGTTAGCCAGGTAGTGCCCCCATTGGTTGCCAGGTAGTGCCCCCATTGGTTGCCAGGTAGTGCCCCCATTGTTGCCAGGTTGTGCCCCCCTTGTTTGCCAGGTAGTGCCCCCATCTGTTAGCCAGGTAGTGCCCCCATCTGTTAGCCAGGTAGTGCCCCCATTGTTGCCAGGTAGTGCCCCCTCTGTTGCCAGGTAGTGCCCCATCTGTTAGCCAGGTAGTGCCCCCCTTTGTTGCCAGGTAGTGCCCCTCTGTTGCCAGGTAGGCCCCCATTGTTGCAGGTAGTGCCCCCTCTGTTGCCAGGTAGTGCCCCGTTGTTGCCAGGTAGTGCCCCCTCTGTTAGCCAGGTAGTGCCCCCATCTGTTAGCCGGTAGTGCCCCCTTTTCCCATAGTCCCCCTTTGTCCCAGGAAAGTGCCCCCTTTGTTGCCGGTGGCCCCCCATTGTTGCCGGTGTCCCCCCTCGTTGCCATATCCCCCCTCTGTTGAGGTGTGCCCCCTTGTTGCCAGGTAGGCCCCCCCATCTTTACCGGGTATCCCCCCTTTGTTCCCAGGTAGTGCCCCATTGTTGAGGTGAGCCCCTTGTTCCCCGGAGTTGCCCTCTTGTTAGCCGGTAGAGCCCCCAAAAGCTAATAAAAAAAAATAATAAAACCCATCCTCACCAGGCTTGCAGGGGGCCCAGCTCTGCCCGATTCTCGCGGGCGGGGAAGTGAGAGCCCCGCGCGCACCCCCCTGCACCGCACGCATTCCCCTGCGCCGCTAAAATGTATGTGGGGCGCACACAGGGCGCCAAAACATACGGGGAGGGGGGGAGGGAGGGAGGATCCCCCTGCCCCCCCCCCCGCCAGTGAGCGCGGGGGGTGAGGGGGCCGTGCGGCCCGCTTCACCCCCCGTAGGAGCGGTCCCGCGGGAAAGGTTAGCCACCACGCTACTCTTGCGCCGCGGTAATTTAAAGGACCCCGCCGCCTGCAGGCGGGGGAGGAATCCCAACCCCCCGGGAGGGGGGAGGGGCCCCCAAAATTGGGGACCCCCCGCCAAAAACGGGGTTGGGATGTTGATATTATATTTCACACACACTAGTAAGCATGCTATAATTTATTATGGAAAAAAAAGACATCCCCCGAAAATAAGACGTTTTCAATCTTTGGGGAAAAATTAATTAAGACGCTGTCTTATTTTTGAGGAAACAGGGTATGTGACAGGTTCTCTTTAATCTTCATTCTGCATTATGTTGGTGACATTTTAAAGCTTCAGAATCCATTACCAGGTTTTCGTAGAGTTATGATTTCTACATATAATGATTTCAACTTACAATGGTCATCCTGGAATCAATCGATTTTGTATGTTGAGGGACCACTGTCTCTGCATACAACATTGCAGTATATGTTAGTGCTATATAAACAATGACAAGAAACATTGTACATAACATTGCATTAACTATTATAAACTTTGCATATAGAGAATTCCACCTAGTTGCCAGTATTGTATTCAGAAGAAACATTAGAGCGTCTTTTTCCTCCCCTGTCTCAGGCGTGCTCCACTGTACACCTCTCCTTCGGTATCCTTTTGCCCTTCCTTGTTCCCTTGGGATTTTCGGTAGCACTGCAGCAAATCATCTTTCATGCAACAGTGACCTCTGAGAAGCTAACAAATTGAGGTGAGCCAGCCAGAGCAATAAGACATCAGTGACAAACAGAGCATGCTCAGAACTAGAAAGGGGTAGAGCTGCAATTGACAGCTCAGTCTGCAGATGGTGCACTGAAAACAGCTATTATCATATGAATGAAACAGGCTTGCTGAGATTTCTGTGCGATTCTCCAATCACACTTAAGACAATAGGATCCCTCTACATCCATCCTACACAGCAAAGGACAGGCAGGTGGACTTCGACTGTATCCCCGGCAATGTAAGGTATATCTGCTTGATAGTGGTGATCTCTTATCCTCGTCAGCCTCAGAACCTCAAGCCTGCAGCTTCACTGGAGCCCTAAACAGTTCTTCTCATGGTGAGTATGAATGACATTGATGGTTTCTATTTTATATACATATGTAAACAAGGCATCAATCTGAATATAATAATCATCATATTATATAGTAAAGCCTGTATTGTAAAGGAAGACATTGAAATATTACACCTCAATTACCAAAGGGTTGCATATTTATATGGATCACTGCACATGCTGGAAACCTCTCACTGACGTAGCATTGAAGGTTAAATCCAAGGCCTCGGCAGGAATATACCGACATATTTATTAATATATTATATTTTTTTATATATATATATATATTTTTATATATTATATATATAATCTTTATATTTATAATATATTTTATCTATATATATTAAATATATATATATATATATTATATATATATATATATTATATATATATATATAATATATTTTTACTATATTTTGGGGCTTGATTGTATGATCAGACTAATGTCGGAACAACTGCAACCATAACCCTCGTTACTGCACATTAATTCCGGTAGTAGCCTGAGAACAAAGTGTGTCGTCGGATGTACACCTGTTTGACCTTGTACTATTCATGTGAATGTTACCGAATTTATAAAGAGTCCGCTGGAGAAAAACTTATAATTCAATCTATAAAAATACAGCAAATGCTTGTTCCAAAAGTAGATTTATAATTTTTTTTTTAACATTTATGTGATACTCCAGATAGACATAGGCATTAGTCATTATGTGGCAATTGCACACAACATTTCCCAACTCTTTGAAATATATGCAAGTGTCAGAAATTTATCCTAGCAAATAACAGTCCTAACTAGTTTTCTATGCATATTCTTCACATGCAGTGAGACATTTTTATGTATCTTGTATATCAAAGACATGTTTCTGCCATTTTCCCTGATAAAAAAACATTTTTGTTCAGAAAACAATTCTTATTTAGGATCCCGAGAAGGTAACTTCAATCTACTGGGAAAAGTGAAATATGTCTTTAGTGCCATTTAATCAGTCAGAATTATTTTATTCAGGAACTACTTAAAGGGCTTGTCCATCTCATTTTTTTTTTAGGTTAAAATATGCTGATGCGGCTGTAAGAAAGTAAAGAAAAAAATATAGTCACCTCTGCACAGACCTCCGTTTCACCAATACGTCCGCAGGTCTTCACACCAGGTTTTCTATTGTTGTCTCCCGGCAGTCAGGCTCATGTGCACTGCTGCCCCTGATTGGCTTTAGTGGTCATGTGACATTATTGGACGTCACTGTTCGGAGCTTTCACTTCTGAATAGTGATATTGGTCAATGTCATGTGACCTCTGCAGTGCACGTGAGACGACCTCAGAAGATAACAATAGAAGACCTGGGGTGAGGACCAGTTGTGTATCGCTGGATCTGAGGTCGGTATAGAACTGAGTATGGGGTTGCTTTTATTTTCTTACAGCAGCAGCAGTAGCAGAAGTATAATTGTATTAAAAAATGGAAAGGTGAACAACCTCTTTAAAGGGTTGTTTATTAGGGCCTTTGGACTTAATAGCTGGGGTGGGAGGAGGGTTGCTTAACAAAGTTTTTCATTCTGGGAGACGTGGCCAAATCCTATATTACATAGTTGGTCATTCACTTGAAAGACTAATATATAATGTATACTACAGAGGCCAGTGGGGGAAATATAGATCTAGCCGCTGTTTTCTCCAGTGTTAACAGCTGATTACTAGGTGTTGTTGACCCTGGACTAGCAATGATTGCCTGGCAGGCTTTAACTCCAAAAGCTTGTCTTCATACGATATCTCCTTAAAGGGGTATTCATATCACATTGATTCATTTTAAACATCTAGCCAAACATAAAGATTGTTACCAAATACATAGTTACATAGTTTATAAAAAGTGTTGATTCAGAGAAAGGCAAAACCCCCATGAGATAGAAGTCAATTGTCCTTATTTTAGGGAAAAAATTCCTTCCTGACTCCAATCTGGTGATGAGAATAAATCCCTGGATCAACGACCCTTCTCCAGAATCCTAGTCACTATAACCTGTTATATTATTGCACTCTAGCAATATATCAAGGCCGTTTTTGAACTCTGTTGGTGAATTCACCAAGAGAAGTTCCTCTGGCAGAGAGTTCCACAGTCTTGTGGCCCTTACAGTGCAGAAGCACATTGCTGTTCTCATTTTGCTTAATTTCAGAGTTAGAGCAGTTCTTATCTCCTGCTTGTGTACAGCAGGTTAATAGTCACCTCCCTCTGCTGTAGCAGCCCTGGCTGGGATGGTGATGCCACTCCCTGCTGTGTCTTATCAGTAGAACAGGAGCTTATTTATCTTTCTTACTGACAAACTTTATCCCTTAAGACCTTTTTAGCCTTGTGTACTGCTGTTGAAACCCCTCCAACACCAATATCCCTCTAACAGGCTCAGCTAGTAATAGCAGAGCTGAAGTATCAGTCACTGCTGTAGAGCCACCTACAGCATGAACAGGAAATGGGGGCCTGAAGCTGCTTGTGAACAGCAGACTCTGTGAAACAGCCAGATGGGAAAATCCCTTACATCTGATATCAAATATTCCAGAAAACTGAACTGTCGTAACAAAAAAATAATATAAATTATTTCAAATTTTATTTTTTTTATGTTATCCAAAGAGAAGAAGTAAAACAACCGCTGCAGTTACTTTGTACTTTGAAGGAAACCTGTCATATTGGAAATGTTGTTGTCTTAGCTACCAGCAGCATTTCAGCGGTACGAGCTAAGCAGATTAATAACATATAGTGTTGCGAACAAAGATTGACAAGGAGTGAGTGGTAATATCCATGACCCACAGCCTTCCCAGTACATACAGATATAACCCATAAGACTTTTAAGCACAGAATGAGCAGAAAAGTAACAAATTAACTACATACTGCGCCCCTTTCAATTTTTTGGCCTTCGTCAGAGATATCTGTTGGGATAACCTGAAAAATTTATTCTGACCTATACCACAGCAAGGACTCTATGAGGCAAACGTAGTCTAAGTTGGGCTACATTTGTTGTATTTCCCTAATATATATACTTTATGTGCCAGAAAATCTAGGCCAAGCTTTTATGGGGTAAACTGCTGAAAAATATAAAAAATTTAGTCCAATTTAAGTGTTTATCCTATAGATTCCTATGGCCTCATCCCGATTTCTGTAAGGATACATTTTTCAAGGTTTCCTAACAAATACCACTAATGTAGTGCAAAAATATGATGTGAATGGAATCATATACTAAATTCTCACAAAATTATATAGTAACTGCTTAGTGACAATGGGCATATGGGTACATTCTATTGTCGCTAAGGATGTATGGAGCTTGCTCACTAGCTAAACCCACTCAATACGCAGCAGGTGCCGACTGTTCAATACCGTGGACACCCAACACTAACAGCAGGGATTAGAGCTGGTGGTCGAGCCGCGGTGTCGTTTTTGAATGAGGAACAGGGGTGCTAAACGGTTACCATGGCAGCTGGAAGCCTAATGAAGGTTTCCATAGCTGTGCCCATTACTTCCTGCCTATGGTAGGAAGTAATAGGAGCGCCATCTTGGTGCACCATTCGTCCCCAAAAACTTGGAATAAAAAGCGATCTAAATGTCTCATGTATCGAAAAAAAAAGGTACCAAAGAAAACTTCACTTCAGCCCGCAAAAAAACCTTCACACAGATCCATAGATTGAAAACCAAAAAAGTTATTGCACAAAATGGTGCTGCAGTGCAAATTTAAAAAAATAGAGAATGTTTTTATTGCTTAAAATATAATGAAAACTCTACACATTTGGTATCACTGGAAACATACCGACCTGCAGAATACAAACAACATGTCCTTTAATCCAAACAATAAGCTCCTTGAAAACTAAACCTCCGCAAAAATGCTGCAATAAAGTTTTTTGCACATTTTAAACCATATAGAATTTTTCAAGTACATTATTTGGTGTAGTCAATGGCATCATCAAAATGTAAATTTTGGCCTGCAAAAAAGTTAGGCCTGAAATTTGTGTGTATTTGGGTAAAAAAAAAAAGTTTTCCCTCTTTGAGGGGTGAGGAAAAAATGAATGTGCTGGAAAACAAAATGCCCGGTCCTTAAGGGGTTAAACTACTCAATTCTGCCTGCTCTATAACATGATTGAACAGAAGGCACTCTTTAATGAGATGTCTCCTAACTGCTAATCTCTTCCCATTTTTCTGTAAGATTATTTCAAATATCAGTGCAGGTGACAAGTGCTGGACTATCAGATTTTCTGCACTACATGATGCTAGGTTACAGCAAGTTATTGTATACCATTACTGCAATGGATAAAATGTAGCAAAACATTTGATTATAGTGGTAAGATCCTTTGCCAAGTCTGACTTCTGTTGTCTCATTTATCATTTAGATCTAGAACTATTAGATGATGTGAATGATGTTGACACACTGCATATTAGATCACATAACAAGGAATACATTAATATATGAGCACTTGTTTAAAAGGGGAAAGCTAGGTTTCAGTCCCAGGAGTAAATGTTTTTAGACCTCGAATGAGTACATTGTGGATCATTTCCACAGATTTATGTGAAATGTATTTTTGTCTAGTTTTATAGTAACCATAACGTGAAGAGTAAATGAAGTCAGAATTAATTGATGCTAGGCATCGACTCTGGGGACCGCTATCACCATTTTTCAAAATAAGTAAATATAGAATGACTCCGTGCAGGTTAGTATAAATGCTGGCAACCAGAAGAAGAAAGACCTCAATAAGAATAAAAAACCAAATGCCAACTATAGTAATAATTACAACAACCATAAGATTATGCTGTTAGTTTCTTTTGCTGTATGGGCCTTTTGACATCTTTCGAGCTGGTATAAATTGTCATAGTATTTTTTTTTCGCAGTATAGGAAAGTGAACCCACTGTAATTTTCTATAGACTCCGCTTTTGCAAAAAATGTATACCAAAAACCACTGCATACATTTACGCAGGGCCGGGACGATGGGTAGGCGAAGGTAGGCGACCGCCTAGGGTGCCACTTCATCCAGGGCAGAAAAGGGGCGCAACGAAGGAATGGAGTGGGCTGAATTTTCCTTTTGGGGGTCGCTTTTTGCCTCTTTTGCCTAGGGCACTGGAAAACCTTGTCCCAGCCCTGCATTTACGCTGTATAAGCACCATGTATTAAGACTGGCGCAGACTAGACAGTCATACCTCTCAGTAGGTTAGTTTAGCATTTGTCACTATGTATCACTATGTGTCCGACTGTGAGACAAAAACATGCCCCAAAATTTGTCTCGCCAGTTTGAACTTGGCACGTATAAGTACGAGATTTGTGCAGCACATTTTTTCGAGGCACATTCATACATGTCTAATCTTATGAAGGTGGTGCGACATGTCCCCTAAGAATTGGTGCATACAAAAGAATTGTTGGTGAAAGACCTTCTAAAAATATGTCGGATAGGGGTAATGACTGTTTTTGGCACAATTCATGCTAGAAATCTGCCGCAGCACTGTTCATACATGTCGCCCTATGTTTAGCTAGGATTTGACTAACCAACCAGTGTACCAGAGTATCCTCCGGTAGGCCTAAATACTGATACACTAATGTGCACCTAATATTTAAGGAGCCTAAGGGGCCGTTTACACGGCACAGACCAAATACCAGTCGGGAAATACCAACCGGTATTTGGTCTGTTTTTAGCACGAAGGGGGTGGCTTTTCTTTGCGGTTTGCGGATTCAAGCCCTCCCCCTTTGCACCGACAGTGTAAAAAAACGTTCGGCAGAAAATCCATGCAGTGGGGACTGCTGCACGGATTTTCCATTAAGGTTCATGTAAAAGGTTGACAGCCGGTTTCCAGACGGCTATCAAAACTGAAACCTTTGCCGTGGGGACATGCCCTAAGGGTCTAGGAGAAAATGACATCAAAAATAATCTCCAGATATCCTACTAATCCCCCCCATATGGAATGTTTATTTCAAAGTGTATTTACTAGACTCTGCATATGTCCCTTACTGACAGAGGATGGGATCTTATAAGTTCCCTTGGGAATTTCATTCTGATACTGTGCTTGGCATGAATATCCTGGGATTTTTGTGGCACATTTGCCATATTTACAGCTTAAATTATTTATTTAGTTTATGATATAGCGACAGTACCCAGGCTTTATAATTCAGGTAAACAAACAAAATAACATCAAATGAACACGTAATTTACATTCTAAGACTAATTTCATTCAGGCATAATATTAATGTATTAAAATGTCCATACAATGGCTATAATATCTGGACCCATCACAGCTCTAATGAAATAAATTTAAAACACAGATCCTATTGCCATCCAAGTTAAGTTCTGAAGAAATGAGAGGTCCAACAACGACTTAAACGTCAATTTGTTTCTATGGAATTGTGACTGGACAGCTGTGCATTAAAGAAACAAATGCACTTACCCTTGCACTGACTGCAGTTCCAGTGTTGCAGCTGCCGACGGTATCGCCTGTTGATTTCCTGTTTAGTGGTTGGCATGTGACCTCTGCAGCAAATCAGCGGCTTCTCTATTTGGCTGCAATGGTCAGTAGCTACAAAACCACCAAACAGAAAATATATACACTCACCGGCCACTTTATTAGGTACACCATGCTAGTAACGGGTTGGACCCCCTTTTGCCTTCAGAACTGCCTCAATTCTTCGTGGCATAGATTCCACAAGGTGTTGAAACGATGCTCAATTGGTACCAAGGGGCCCAAAGAGCGCCAAGAAAATATTCCCCACACCATGACACCACCACCACCAGCCTGAACCGTTGATACAAGGCAGGATGGATCCATGCTTTCATGTTGTTGCGCCAAATTCTGACCCTACCATCCGAATGTCGCAGCAGAAATCGAGACTCATCAGACCAGGCAACGTTTTTCCAATCTTCTACTGTCCAATTTCGATGAGCTTGGGCAAATTGGAGCCTCAGTTTCCTGTTCTTAGCTGAAAGGAGTGGCACCCGGTGTGGTCTTCTGGCTGCTGTAGCCCATCGCCTCAAAGTTCGCCGTACTGTGCGTTCAGAGATGCTCTTCTGCCTACCTTGGTTGTAACGGGTGGCTATTTGAGTCACTGTTGCCTTTCTACAGCTCGAACCAGTCTGCCCATTCTCCTTTGACCTCTGGCATCAACAAGGCATTTCCGCCCACAGGACTGCGCTCACTGGATGTTTTTTCTTTTTCGGAACCATTCTCTGTAAACCCTAGAGATGGTTTGTGCGTGAAAATCCCAGGAGATCAGCAGTTTCTGAAATACTCAGACCAGCCCCTTCTGGCACCAACAACCATGCCACGTTCAAAGGCACTCAAATCACCTTTCTTCCCCATACTGGAGCTCGGTTTGAACTGCAGGAGAGTGTCTTGACCATGTCTACATGCCTAAATGCACTGAGTTGCCGCCATGTGATTGGCTGATTAGAAATTAAGTGTTAACGAGCAGTTGGACAGGTGTACCTAATAAAGTGGCCGGTGAGTGTATATATATATATATATATATATATATATACATTCATCCTAAAGTATAGCTAATGTGACTTGCTAGGACATAACTACCGTATGGGGTTTTGTTACCTTATACTACAAACTATATGGCACTTTTCACATACACACTTACCAGCACATGACTGTACTCCTCACATTTTTGTAAATATTTTATTATATCTTCGAATGGGACTACACTGAAGATATGACTTGATACAATGTAACGTAGTCAATGTACAGACACTTGTCTTTGTACTCCTCACCTACTTGCCACCACACACACTTGACACCATCTGAACCAAATAAGTTTTATCTTGGTCTCTTCAGACCACAGGACATGGTTCCAGTAATTAATACCATTAGTTTGCTTTTCTTCAGCAAACTGTTTACAGGTTTTCTTGTGCATCGTCTTTAGAAGAGGCTGCCTTCTGTGACAACAGACATGCAGACCAATATGATGCTGTGTGCGATGTATTGTCTGAGCACTGACAGACTGACTTTCTACCCATTTAACCTCTGCAGCAATGCATCTTTTTTGAAAAGACAATATGATGAATATGATGCTGAGCATGTGCATTCAACTTCTTTGGTCGATCATGGTGAGGCCTGGCCTGAGTGTAACCTGTCTTAACTGTTTTACAAGCTGTAGGGCATGTCCCCACTGCACGGGTTTTCGGACGAAAATGAGCACAATGCTGCTCTATGGAAAACCCACGCAGCAGTCCCCACCGCACGGGTTTTCCGTCCAGCATTTTTTCCGCCCGTGGAGAAAAGCCACCCCCCCCCCACGCGCAGCCGTGGGGATGGCTGCAATACAGGACGAATACCAGCCGGGTAAACCGACCGGTATATGTCCTCTGCAGTGGGGACGCAGCCGTACACTGATTATTTTACATTGTATCAAAGTGTCATATCTATCTATATATATATGTATACTGTATATGTATATATATATATATATATATATATATATTTATATATATATATATTATACACACACACACAGTTGAAAACGGAAGTTTACATACACTATATAAAAAGACACACATGCGTATTTCTCACTATCTGACATGAAATCAGAATAAACCTTGCCCATTTTAGGTCAGTTAGGATTACCAAAATATTTGCCAAATGCCAGAATAATGAGAGAGATAATTTTTAAGGCATTTTTATTACTTTCTGCAAAGTCAAAAGTTTACATACATTTCATTAGTATTTGGTAGCATTACCCTTAAACTGTATGACTTGGGTCATACATTTTTGGATATCCTTCCACAAGCTTCTCACAATAGTTGGTAGGAATTTTGACCCATTCCTCCTGACAGAACTGGTGTAACTGAGCCATGTTTGTAGGTCACATTGACAAAGTGTTGGCTTATAGGTGTTTTCTAGTGTTTTCTAAGTAATATCTCCCTTCACTTAGGCAGTTTGTAATGTACATTCGTTAAATTTTTTGTGGTCTTCCTTCTGTTGTACATCAGCTATTTCATAGGAGAAAGCTCAGAAATTCTATGTGTTTCGACATAGGGGAAATAGTTCTGTGTCTAGCTCAAGAGATCAGGTGACCAAAGAGGTAGGCATTCTTCAGGGTAATTGCTGAAGCCACACCACATTGGTCTTGCCTCCCAATGCTTTGAATATGATGTATAAACAAGAGGAATGCACTGGGACTGAGGTTGGCAAGGAAGACAAAGCACAGCAAAGGATCCTAGGGTTTGCAGTTTTGAAGGACAATCGGAGACTACTTTAAAGCTGGAATTGGTGTTGTTTTGCTGCAGAGAAATGATACTACATACAAGAAATGCACAAATTAGTACATAAATTATTATTGGTAGATGAATTAAGACTCAAATAAGCAATCTGAGGCAGTGGCATAGCTACAGTTGTGGCATGGCCCCTAGTCCAGGGGAACACACAGGCTGCCATGACTATAGGCTGTCCCAGTCATGATCAGAATTGCTCTATCCAATCACAAATAGCACTGTGCAGCTATGCAGGCAAGCTTCAAAGTCGTCTATATATCATAATGAATTTCATGGGTATAGTGTTTTATATTTAATTTCTCAGGGCACTGTGTGTAATATAATTTATTTTAGGGGCACAGTATTATATTAAATTTCATGGAGCACAGTGTATAATTAATTTCAGGGGGTTTAATGTATTATAGATTTACTTTCATGGGGTTAAGTGTGTTATATAATTCATTCCTGGTGATGGAATTAATTAAAAAATTTTCAGGGGAAAACCAGTGCAGATCTTACTTATTCTGGGGTTTTACCAGAAAAAAATCATTATATTTAGCGGGTGTAGTCGTGGAAGTTTTAGATAAGTTTTAGTACGGTGTATGTCGCTATAACATTGCCATTTGGTTTCCTTGATAAGTAAAATTTTACAAGCAGTACAAATACTTTTATGCTTGTTTCAAGCATCGCGCCATGCAGGAAACCTATTCTTGAAAATTATACCCGAACCCCTTACATTAACACTCCAATTCACTTGCTACAATGGCTTAGAATGAACCTTGCCATAAAAAGTGCAGCTGAAAGTTATAGGCAGGTGTTGGTTAAAGGGAATGTGTCATTAAAAAAAACATTTTGTTTAACACATTTTTAAAATTTTTGGTTATTTTTTTTTTAACTTTTTTCAATCATTTTCAGTATTATTTTAAAAATTTCCCAAAACCCTGCATTTTTCACTTTGGATACTAAGCCAAATAATCTCTGAACTTCCTGCTTTTTTTAGGATTTTTTCAGCAGTGGCCATTATAAAAAAGGGGTCAAGGGGACACCTGGACAGATAAACAGAATCCACCATCCAAGGGGAAATTTCACAGCTCCCCCTTTCCCCCTCCCTTACAGTGAAAACCCCCCTTATAAATCTATGGGACAGAATCTTTTTAAGAATCCTAGTGATGAAGCTCTGTAAGTTCTCTCTGATGCTTTTAAAAGCATGCAAGCAAGAAGTCTTCCCCAAAATCTTATAAGGGCCAAATTGGAAATACAAGACGAGGGGAAAAAAAATATGGATGGGGGTTTTTGATTTAAAAAAAGAAAAAAAAAAAAATTTTGGCGACAGATTTTTTTAAAAGGGCTGAAAAAAAGAAATTGCTGAGGGATGGGGCCCCAATCAAAGTTTTACACCAGGACACATTAGCCTTTAGCAATGCCAATGATTTAAAGTTTTTTTTTCTTTAGCTTTGCTGTCTAACCCAATTAAATCTCACTGACTTCTATTTCTATTAACACTAGAATTTTAGTGTTTTTTGCTTTTTACAAATTTCCATCAAAGTGTTATTCTTCAAAAAGTAGTTAGGTAACATTGTCTAGTTAAGATTAAAGCAAATGACTTCTTTGGTATAATTTTAGTAGCAGCCATTTACTAGCTGTAATGTTATATCATTTCCATTATCTTGTCTCTTGCATGCTACATACTTACTTGTTAATTTATTAATGCTTTCCAGCCAGTTGCCAGCCTAGAAAATAATGGCTTCACATTGCTAGTACTGTATTATTTATCAGACCATAGATCCTGTCACTTGATATGCCTTATGGTCTTTCACTTTAGCCCGTGCTGAGGGGAGAATGAGCCCATCTGACGCACAGCTGCGTGCCGGCTGTAGCCTTTGTGTGTTGAAACTTACAATCATTCCAAATGTAATGATTTTATGAATTTTGCAAACACAGAGTAATAGAAGAACCAGAACAAATGACTGTCAGGGAGCACCACAGCTGCACTTTTACCATAAAGAGGCAGACAAGAGGTTTACAAGTATGTTAATATTCTCCCCATGATATAACCAAGAACCAGGTTATATTCTATATATTATATTCAATTACACATCAGTTTATCAAACCTGAGTGCATATTTTTTCCCTTGTGAATTCCCCAAAGTCCCCTGAAAAAAAAAGATCTTCATTATGAACTCGGGTTAAAGGGGGTTGTCAATCAAAGGGTTAAAGGGGTTTGGCAATCAAATAGTCAAATGACTGTTATACCCCAAAGCAAAAAAATAAAAGTAACAAGAACCCCAGCCCCATAGTTTGGACTTCATTTTAAAACACCTTGTTTGGCCCCACTTTTAAGCAGTCAGCTTTGATCAACGCCCGGTACCCTTGGGCTCATGGCTAGAGCCCACATGCAAAAAAAGTCAACAAGATCCCGCGGGCTTCAAGCATCGTTTCTATGTGGGGGGAATAATTTCAAAGCAGGGGGGAAAAAACGTCCAACGTGATCAAGGGCAGCACTTTCCCAAACGCGTTGGACGCTTGTACCCCCCGCTTTGAAATGATTTAAAAAAAGCAGCATAGAAACTGCTTGAAGTCCCCGGATTTGTTTTTTACTTCGTTACTACAGCAACCTCGTTGTCATGAGACAGCCCCACATCCAGTCCTTATTCTACAGAGCAGTAAATAGGCAGGGCTGTAGAAAAAGGGGCTTCTTAACTACTTGTTGACCGTCGTTGACAATATACGTATAAAGCATTTTATTTTTTTTCATGGACTTCAAAATGTCGTGCAAAGAGCGACTGTTCCTAATTGTCACTTCCTGGGGGAAAATGGCTATCAGCAATAGCTGGGCTCTTCACTGAGAAGACCACTTAAAGAGAACTTATACCCCTCTGTTCTTTTTGGACCGGGTGGGGACAAAAACCCCCCAAGGCTCGGTAAAGCCTGAATTGGATTTTATCAGACCCCAAACAACTTTTAGTCAGTACAGGGGATGTATTATCCCTTGATTTCCCGTATAACTGGGGCTAATATATGAGCCCCAATTACAGAAGAAATCAAAAGGGAAAAAAATTTATAAAATTCCTCCAAGGTCTTTATTGCCAATAAGAATAAAATTATGCAAAAAAACAAAAAAATAATGTTAAAATTGCATGAAAAGTAAGCCTAAAATATCATGAAAAAAGGCAAAATCATCTGTACAAAAACAGAGCTAAAGAAAGCATTGTAGCATTCAAATTAGCGTGTACTTTGGAAAAGGAAAATGTGCCTGGTAAGGAAGTGGGGTAAATGGCTTGGTCAAGAACTGGTTAAAGGGGTATTCTCATTTCATTGATTAGCTTTAAACATATGGGGGAAAGGGAAAAAAAGACATTTCCCTAACATTACGTTTGATTTTGCTTTCAGAGTAGAGCTTTCTTATTCTTTTTGTCTATACCCAAATTCTTCTCTTTGTTAACGGCTTAGGTGGCCAAAAAGAGGACCCTCATTCCCTGTTTTTTTTATCAACACAGGGTGTTTTTATCTTCTTTCTACAAAACCCTTTAACCCTTTAGAAAAAATTAACATTCGCCCCCGGTTTAAACCTCTCCCTTACCAATGTCCCTCCCAAAGGTCAATGAGATAGCAGAGCGAATTGCAAACAGCTGTAGACTCACCCACAGCCTAACCAGAAAGTGGGAGCCAGAAGCTTGCTGTGGCTTTGTGAAACAGGGCAGTGAGAATACCCCTTTAAAGGAGTTTTATCATAACAAACATTGATGGCATATTGATTGGATATACCAACAATGTGCTATAGGTTTAGTCCCCTCTCTAACCTTACCCATTAAAGAATGGGCTCCCAAAATTGACCAATCAAAATGGAGAAGTGGCCATGCTTGCACCCTTATTCTCTGTTCATTTCAGTGCGATTTCCAAGTAGTTGCACTCACCATCTGTGCCCCCCACCCATTGCCAGTTCCTAACTTGTGCCATATTAGGGGGTCCCTTTGATTAAATATCCTAGCTATATCTCATCAAAGTCTATGGTGCGAATACCCCTTTAGCATAATAAAAAAAATAATAAAAAATCTTTATTATATAGCGCCAAATTTGGGGCACTTTACAATATAGAGGGTATAAGCACAGACAAACCAGCATTCATTATAAAAAAGTACGTACAAAACAACACGCTGTGAGGGCCCCGCTCCAGAGCTTACAATTATTAGTAAGTAGAACATCAAGTTATAGAATATTGGAAATGCATTTCTCTAAGGAAAATATAAAAAGGGATTCTTTGTTTACAGTTTTTTTATCAAAATTGTATTAAGCTATCCCAATACGTCAAGGGGGTCCCCGTACAGGGGAGTCCCCAACAATAAACATGTTACCTCACTAGGAGTCTATTCAGACTACAAATCTCAGGAGTGGTAGGAACCTGCTACTGAATTATCCTGCACCAGTTTAAAAGAGGTAGCCGGGAGAGGCAGCAAGCCAATGAGGTTGCCATTCCTCAAAGAGACTTCAAAAATCAATTAAGCTGTGCACATCCATATATTTTGAAAAACGTAAGCATAGGTGCACACTGAAAAGGCAATAGCATACATCTAATACAAATGTATGCTATTAAATTTGATGTATGCTATTGCCTTTTCACCTGCACCTATGCTTACGTTTTTCAAAATATATGGATGTGCACAGCTTAATTGATTTTTGATTTTTACAATCTATTAGGGTGTATGGGTGAAACAAAGGGTTACAAGTGCTTGGTTTACAATGGTCCAGCCATGTTACATAAATATGGGGTAGTATACATAAAAAGAGGATGACCTTGCCATCCCAACCATACATCTATATACAGATAGGTGCCTGTGGGTGCCAAAGTTTAGGAAGTGATGAATGTGTGACAGAATTTGGGGGGTTAACAACTAGGGATCTTGAAGATGTGTTTTCAGAGCGCCCTTAAAACTGTGAGGGTTGTGAGTGTGCCTAATCACATGGGGTAACATGTTCCAGAGAACTGGTGCAATACGTGCAAAATCTTGTAGATGGGCATGGGAGGTTCAGATGAGTGAGGTGTGTAATCTTAGATCAGTTGCAGAGCGGAGAGCCGGTAGGTGGTAGACAGAGATGAGGGAGGAGATGTAGGGGGTGAGCCGCTGTGGAGAGCTTTATGGGTGAGAGTGATTAGTTTATGTTGTATTCTGTACTGAATAGGTAGCCAGTGCGGGAGACTAACATGGGTAGAGGCATCAGTATAGCGGCGGGAAAGACAGACAAGCCTGGCTGCTGCATTAGGACAGATTGGAAAGGGGAGATTTACAGAGAGGGAACCAACAAGTAAGGAGTTACAGTAGTCAAGACGAGAAAGAATAAAGTGCGACAATGAGAGTTGGGCTGTTTCCACAGTGAGAAAAGGACAGATTCTGGAGATGTTCTTGAGGTGCAGGTGACAGGAGCGGGCAAGGGATTGGATATATGGGGTGAAGGACAGATACGAGTCTAGTATAACCCCTAGACAGCGGGCCTGCTGCCTAGGAGTTATGGTGGTGCCACACACACACACAGAGAGATAGCAGGGTGGGAGTGGTTAGTAGACGGTGGGATAACTAGAAGTTCAGTTTTAGTGAGGTTTAGTTTAAGATACAGGGAGGACATGATGTCAGTGACGGCGGACAGACAGTCACTGGTGTTTTGTAGCAGGGCAGGAGTGATTTCTCGGGAGGAGGTGTAAAGTTGAGTGTCATCAGCGTAGAGATGGTACTGGAAGCCGAATTCTTATTATTACTATTAAGTATTTTAAAGCGCCATTGACTCCAGGGCGCTGTACATTCAAGGGGGTCACACACATAACATAAGTCAAACGAGTACAATGATAAGTGATTAAAGACAATTGGTTACCGACAGAGGGAAGAGAGGACCCTACCCCCGAGGGCTTTCAATTACAAGGAGGGGGAAGAGACAGGAGGTGAGGGCAGACATGTTTGTGGAGGAAAATAGTGACAACAAGGTTAGGTAGGTTATAGGCAAGCCTGAAGAAATGGGTTTTCAGGGTTTCTTTTTTAAGCTGGTGAAAGTGGAGGAGAGTCTGATGTGTTGGGGCAGTGAGTTCCAGAGTGTGGGTGAAGCACGGAGGTCTTGGAGACGGTTGTGTGAGGAGGGTAAGGGGAGTGCAGAGGAGAAGGTCCTGAGAGGAGCGGAGATTGCGTGAGGGGAGATATATGGAAATTAGGGCAGAGATGTATGGAGGGGAGAGGTCATGGAGAGCCTTGTAGGTCAGGGTTAGTAGCTTGAAATGAATTCGCTGGGCAATGGGAAGCCAGTTGTAACGGCTGGGTAGTGGATCCACTGGACCACCGCAAGCGATGATAGCTAAGCCACGCCAGGGAACGGAATCTAAAGTGCCCCGGTTTTCACCAGAGCCCCCGCAAAGCGGGATGGACTTGCTGCGGCGTGAGGCTACCAGGTCGTCCCCCCGGACGTGTCTTGCTTTCGGTGGCAGCCGAGGTGCAGCGGGGTACACAATCGTAGTCCCAGAATCGTAGTCGTGGGGAGGGAGAAGGTCAGGGCAGGCGGCAGAGGTTCGTGGTCGTAGACGGGCAGGAAGGTCAGGGCAGGCGGCAGAGTTTGGAGTTAGAAAAAATTTGCAAGGGTCTGGGACACGTAAGGGGAGAGTAAAGCTTTTTTAAACCTTTCCTAGGGCACGGGGATCATAG
>JAODAL010022705.1:0-64164 GCA_025379985.1 Phyllomedusa bahiana
GCCCTGAGGATAAGGGGGGAAAAGGATATAAGACTGTGTTATATGTGGGGATCTATAAGTTAAACAGTCAGTAATTACCCAGATCATTCACCTTAGAGCTGGGAGATGAGTATACAGCCAGCAGCCCTCTCACATAGCTGATTGTTCAGGGGCGTTTCCTGTCTGATGGCATGTCCCAACAGGCTGGGTGAAATGTCAATCAGCCAATCACAGTGCAGGGGGAGTGTCCAGGGCAGAATCTGTCCGAGGGCGTTTCCCGAATAGCCAATCACAGAAAAGGGGGCGTGTCCCATCTAGCAGCAGTAGAAATAGAAAACAGATGCACAGAAAAGCTCATATCTTCTATACTAAGTGACTTAGGTAATGCAACCCAATTACAAAAGTGCTTATTTTTACTGTCACCCTAATCTGAGATATGATATTTGTAGCGAGAAAACCCCTTTAAAGAAAGATTGCACAATATAGGAAGCCAGAACAGCAGAAAGAAATTCTAAAAGGGACTAAACAAATGGTCAAAGCTACTATATCTGACCCACATGTAGATAACTAGAATGGTACATTCAAAGCAACAAATAATCAGACATTGACTCGGGTAAAACAAGTCACATAACAAGTAATAGAAACTTCTTCAAAGAACTAGATATGAGCAAAAAGGAAATGATTTATCTTGCAAATGGAGCAGGATACATGCAGAAGGAACAGGGCATGAAATCTTAGTGTGCCTGAGTAAAACTGGAAACATTTTAGCTATACCAATAAAGGATGTACTATATGTTCCCAGTCTAGAAGGTGGACTGTTATCCGTGAAACGTTTGACAGCTAAAGGACTTACCGTCAATTTCCTAAGTGATCAGTGTGCTATCCTGCATGGAAGGCAAGTAATAGTCAGTGCCAGAATGAATGAACACTTATATAAACTCAACATGGTGCAGACATAGACAAAATGTATCCACATGTGCGATAGACACTTAGGTCACAGACATCCGGACAGCATTCAGGAATTACAGAAAAGGAACCTGACAAAGGATCTTATACTCTCCAGTTGTTCAAATACTGTCAGATGTGAATGGTATTAAATCCAAAGCTACAAGGGCAATACTTCCCAAAGCCAGTGGAAAAAAGAGCCTTACAGTGGCTGTATCATTTCATTAAATGGTCTTCAGAATAAGGGGACAGTGAAAACAAGCAACTTTGCAATTGGATGTCATTTGCAAAGCTGTCTTGTTTTTACTGTCTCCCTTATCTTTGTTTTGTGTAAACACTGTTCCCCAGTGCTGGTTAGATCCCACCTCCTTTCATTTTATTGGCTGACGGCTCTACTAATTTACATTCTGTCTGGCCTCCTGTCATATTCATGCGAGCGTGCATTCCTGCCTCTCTCACTCATTATATGGAGCCGGCAACAATTTCACTCTGTACAGCTAGCAGCTCCCCATTGACTCTGAAGCTGCTTCTACTATCTGAAAACAGCAGAATTGTGCCTCGGTGCCTAATGCTCCTGCATAGAAGGGAGATGGATCTGTGCTCTGGAGGAGTTCATAAATGACTGGATTCAACTGTAACAAACCTCCAGCTGTGAGAGGAGAAGAGAACAGTGCTCTGAGTTCATAGAAGTCTGTTTAGACTGAATGCAGGGCAGTGGTATGTAAACAACTCTAACAAAATAAGACTGCATAGGGAGAGGAACGACACAGTGACATGTTTAACACACTGACTTGGGAGCGAGCATGAACAGTGAAGGGGGGATGATGTAATCCCCCTTCAGTTAAGAAACACCCAGCTGGGAGGGGAAGAAATGCCCCTGGATTTCATGAACTGAGAAAATCAAGCTACAAGAGAACAGCCTAACTTATGAAGCGATATATCCCCTTTAAGACCACATGAAGTTTTACACAGTTATGTGTGTGGTCCCATGAGACTACTGTAAGGACTCCTGGTGGAAACAGGTACATAGTGATCTTAATAGACAACTATTCAAGGTACACAGTTATTTACCTAATGAAAATTAAAAGGGAAGTTTTGGATAAACTACAAGACTACATAACAAAGACAAGCAATAGGTTTCAAAGGAAACCTCTGGTACTGCGAAGCGACAATGGAGGTGCATTCACTGGACAAAAAATAGTAAGCCAGTTAGAACAACATGGCATAGAGCATCAAAAACAGTCCCCTACACACCAGAGCAAAATGGGGTAAGAGAAAGGAAGAAGGGAATCCTGACTGAAATGATCAGATGTATGCTAACAGATTCTGGACTACATGAGAAATATTGGGATGAAGCTGCAATGACAGCTATCTATCTACAGAACAGGCTTTTCTCTAGAACAGTGGCATGGCAGGAAGTCAAGGGTAAAACATATGAAAGTTTGCAAAGCATTCATGTATATCCCAGAAGAGAAATGCACCAAACTCCAAAACAGAGCAGTGGAAGGAATTTTAGTTGGATACGGTGATAACTGCAAAGAATACAGAATCCTAGACCCCAAAACAGAGAGAGTTACTATTAGCAACAGTGTCACTTTTTTGCTGAGGAATTAAAAGATGGTGTGATGACTACATGTCTCTCATACAAGGCCAGTACAATTAGAGCGACATGTATGAATGGGGCTGCGCTAGATATCAGGCGTCTTTTCAGCCTGATATCAGGCGCAGCCCCGTTAGCTACATTTTTAAATCTCCCATACACCACTCCTGCGCTTGGGATCGGGGGCGGAGTGCACTAGAACCGTACGAAGCTATAGATTTGTAGCTGCGCTATGGCATTTCTAGGCGCATTAGTGCGGGAACATCAGGTTTACCTGAGCCAGAAATGTCACCCAAGCACAGGAATGCGCTTGTAGACTAGGTTCATAAATCAGGCACATTCTATGCCTGGCGCATGAAATCTGGCGTACGAATACCAAATTTCATACATGTTGCCCTTAATGTTTATGAACCCGCATTTTGGGAAGAAATGTCACAACTTACAGAGACGGAAGCCAGCAAATGCATAAACACAGCAGAGGAAGAAATTAAGGGCAACATGCCAAATTTCATGCGCATATTAATGGATTATAATGCATCTGATTTATGAACCCACTCTACAGCAGGTCATAAATCAGGCGCATTCTAGCTCTATGGTGATAGTTCTGGCTCATGTTCCGACTGTAATGTGCCCAGAAATGTCGTAGCGAAGCTACAACTATGTAGCTTCGCTACGTTCTAGTGCGCCTCGCCTCCCTATGTAATGCACCCAGGAGTGGCGTGTGGGAGATTTAAAAATGTATGAATGGGGCTTCGCCTGATATTGAGCTGAAAAGACGCCAGATATCTATCATTGCATGTCTCCCTAAATCTTTGCATGCAACCAAAACTTGGGTACTGACAAAACTGCCAAAAGGAAGAAAAGTCATAGTCTGTAAATGGACTTTTAAAGAGATCCTGTCACCCAGTTTATGTCCTCCTTGCTAAGGACAGCACAAGCTAGTGTCAGACCTGCTGTTTCCAGCGCTGTGCCCCTTATTCTGTAAGATGCTGTAGTTTTAGAGTCTTTAATGCTCAAATCTGCAGTTTTCAGCCAGAAAAGAGTCATAAAGTGTCAGTTTTTTCAAACCCCGCCCACCTGGGGCTAGCCACGCCCACCTCAACTGATAAACCTATTACTTTGAATAGACAGAAACATGTAAATAACTTCCAGGTGGGCGGGGCTAGCCTTTAGTGGGCAGGGCTCACACCAGCTCATGAATAAGATTTGAGCATTAAATGCCCTAAAACTACTGCATCTTACAGAATAAGGGACACAGTGCTGGACACAGCATGTCTGTCACTAGTGTCCTGGATGCCCCTGCGACTCCCGTCCTGGGTCGCAGGCGCAACCGCGCCCCGATGCTGAGCTGCGCCCCGTCCCGCACGTCGGGTCCGTGGTCCGCTCACCCCCCTGCCGGTGCCGGCGTTCACTTACCCGGCCACGCTCCTGCTGTCCGTCTCTGTCCCGCGGCACACGCGGCCTCGCTCCCTAGGGCGCGCGCGCGCCAGCAGTGTCAAATTTAAGGGGACAGTGCGCCGGTAATTGGTCATTGCCGGGCACTGTTCCTATTTAAGTCCGGCCTCTTCCTGGTAGCTTTGCCGGATCCTTAGTGTTCATGCCTTTGGAGAAAGCGTTCCAGAAAGCATTGTTTTGCCTACCCGTGTACCGTACCCGTTGCTCACGTTTACTGACCACGAATCTTGCCGCCTGTCCTGACCTTCTGCCTGCCCACGTCTACGAACCAGAGCCGCCTGTCCTGACCTCTGGCCTGTCCCCGCCTACGAGCCGGCCTGATGAATCTGTACCACGCCGACCCTTGGCCGCCACCGCAGGCAAGTCCCGCCAGTGGAAGCGACCTGGTAGACTCCCGCCGCAGCAATTCCATCCCGCTTTGCGGCGGGCTCTGGTGAATACCGGGACCTACTTAGATTCCGCTCCCTGGCGTGGGCTTCGACCATCGCCTGCGGTGGTCCAGTGGATCCACTACCAGACCGTTACAACTAGCTTGTGCTGTTCTCAGCAAGGAGGGCATAACCTATGTGACAGGTTTCCTTAAACATTAAATGCAATGCATAAGGCACTATTGAACGATATAGAGCAAGACTCATTGCCAAGGGATACTCACAAAAATATGGAGAAGACTGTGACGAGACATTTGCTTCAGTGGTTAAACACACTACAATCAGAGCTTTGCTCTCAGTAGCAGCTACAAATAAAATGCAGGAGAAAAATTTTGATGTAAAAACAGCTTTCTTGCATGGTAAATTAACTGAAGACATTGACATGGAACAAACACCAGGATTCAAGGACGAGCAAAGACCAGACTTAGTACGTAAACTTCAGAAAAGTACATATGGTCTAAAACAGGAAGAGCATGGAATGTAAAACTAAATGAAGTACTTACCAATGAGGACTTTCAGAGACCCCTGCCTGTACATGGAGAGTGCACTCTCATACTTACATAGGTCCTTAATGATAAAGGCCTGATAGGCCAAAATGTCGGACCATGGGGATATCTCACTGAAATATCATCCTAGTATTGATCCATTTGAATAGTAACTCCAGTTTTCTTCTGTGTTTAATGCTCGAAAAAACACTTTAAAGGATCTAAAGGTTTGCCATGGATTTTCTTCTTATTCTGTATACAAAGAGACTGACAGACAGATGGATTTTTGTGCTTATTTATGTAGATGATCTTTTAGTCTGTTCTGAGTGAGAACGGAAGGAACAATATATACTACAAACCTTGAATCTAAACTTTGAGACCAAAGATCTTGGAAACATAAGCAACTACCTTGGTATTCAGATCGAAAGAAGAAGATGGAAGTTTTCTTCTAGACCAGAAGCACAAAATTCAGGAAATAATTGAGACTTTTGGATTGGAAGACACAAAAGCAGTAAAATCTCCCATGGAAACCAATTACCTGAAGGACATGAACAGTCAAGGTACTTTGCTACCAAATGATAACCAATACAGAAAGGCCATAGGGAAATTGCTATACATTACCACTGCTACAAGACCTGAAATTGCAGCAGCTGTTGGAATTTTATGTTGAAAAGTCTCAATGCCAAGTCATTTGGATTGGAATGGCTTAAAAAGAGTCATACAGTATCTGAAGGGAACCTCACACTTTAAGCTGAAGTTACCAGCAAGTGATAAATGTAAACTGACTGAATATGTTGATGGTGATTGGGCTGGAGACCCATGCAACAGAAAATCTACCAGTGGCTATCTGTTTCTTGTTTCAGGTGGTGCTGTCAGCTGGACTAGCAGGAAACAGCTATCTGTAACTGTAGTGGCCCGAAACAGAATCTTCTCCCGTCCACCTGTTTTGTGAAGTAGCCTACAGCCACTACAATTCGCTCACTAGTCCACCCCTCTACGCCTAGTTTTCCACTATGAGCTCACATACTTAAATCCCAGACATTTTTCTATTCCGTTCTATTGCAATTGTTCTTGTGTGCTTCTCCTACAGTATTCTAGCACCACCAAGTTGTCCAAACTGCATATTTCTTGCACTTACTTTGCCCACTGTTTAGCGCAACTAAGGAGTTAATCAGCTAGTAACCTGATTGGATAAGTGGCTCAGCCATGTCAGCCAATCAGGGGAGCTCTCTTTGCAGCCTCAGAATTAACCAGTCTGAGCTGGAAAAGTTTCGGGAAGGAAGGGGGGAAGCAGAGATTTCCAAGAGAGCACATGTCCCTCTACGGGCCAGCCTGGCTATGGCCTAGCATTTTCAACTTTTTAAATTAAAAACCTGTATCCAGACGCAACAAGGATTTCCACAGGTATTTTTCCCTTTTCCAGTAGGACTACCAATATTTTTTTTTTCAGACCCTACTTCCAGTGGGAAAGTGTGTTCGAGGGCCCCCCAATCTGATTTAATTTCGTCCGGGGTTCCCAATGTCAGTGGCCCAAGGGCCCCTTCCCACCTGAAACCCCAGTGTGCTTTGGGCAGCGTAAGTTCTCAGTAGTTTTTTGGGAGCGTTTGGGTTTTTGGTATCGAGTCGATTTTTTTTTAGTCGTTTAGTCGGCCGCTATGGGAAAAGGGTTTTTTCGATAGGAGCGTCGATTATGAGCAATGCCCTTTAAAAGGTCTAGGGGAGGACCCAACAACACCTTCATTTTTTCACCCAAACAAGGCTGGAAAAAAGCTGAAAATTAAACATCCACAAAAAGTAAAAAGGATACTTTGTTACATCTTGGGGAAACACACTTGGGTTAAAAAAGAAGGTTCCAGCCCCATTTCATTTCCCCCGTCTTTTTCCACCAGCCTGACCCTTAAAAACCTGCATAAACCCAAAAAATTTAAAAGGGTGCCGAAGGCATTTGTTTTTAACCCTCTTCTTACTTGAATTGGAAACTTTAAATACCCTTTGCCCTGGGCCAAGCAGGGCCCCCAAAAAACCTGCAGGGCCCCCCCACTTTTAAAAAAAGTCCCGGAAAAAGGATTTTAAAAACCACCATTTTAGTTTCACTGGACATTAAACTATATTTTTCCCCGGGGCCCACAGCAGGGACCCCCCCAAACGATGACCCCCACTTTTAAAAAGTCCCGGAAAAAGGAGTCTTTCAACCACCTTTTTTAGTTTCACTGGAAAATTGATATAACTGCCCGGGGCCCACAGCATGACCCAGGGGGGGAGTTACAGTGGGTGCGGGGGAGAGCCCAGGCTGGCGTCCGTCATCTAAACACCCCGGGGTTAAAAATGCCCTGATGAGGGCCGCAAGGGAAAACTGTCATGCTAAAGGGAGGGGTTGCGGAAGCGGAAAGGTGTGGAACCCCAGCCTTTCGGGTACAAGTAAATTTCCGGGGGTAGCCCCTTGTCCCTCCTTTATGAGTTGTACCAATTGACCCTTCATTTGGGAAAATACGGGTTTTGGTTTTAAGCTCCTGTTACTCCCGGTGCCCTTTATTTGGAAATTTTTTTTTTTCCTTTTTAAATCAACGTGTGGGGGAAAATTTGGTCTCTGTACTTTTTTCTTCCCGGTGTCCATACCCCCATGTCTCTAAAAATAACCTACATCGGGTTTCAAGTTTTCTTGTACCTCCCTTGTAAAATTAGGGAAATTTTTTTTAAACAGCTATTTTTTTCATGAAAAGGTTGTTTAGTACTTTAATTCTAAAAAACAAAATTTTTAGATAGGAGGGGAATCCCCCATGTTTTGTTTCTCTTTTTTTATTTGTATTAAAGGGGTTTTTGTCTTAATTACAGGGATTGTTTAGTATGTTAAAAAATCTTGCAAATAAAAATTTCATTTTGAAATATGTGTCCATTAACAGTTTTCCTATATTCGGGTTTCTGACAGCCCCAAATCCCCCTGAGCCACTCTTGCAATTGTAAAGAACAAAGGGTCTTTTTGGGGAAACAACTTTTTTTTGGGAAATGGGGCCCTTTTAGTATAGCTGAAGGGAAAACACCCAAAATGCCCCCAAAAATTAAAAAGGCATGCCCCTTTGGAGCCACTTTGGAAAATTTGTAAAGGGTAAAAATTTTTTTTAGAAAAAATTTTTTTTTTGGGAACTGGGCCTTTGGTATAGTTTGCATGTCACGAAAAAATGCCCCCCAAAAAATTCAAAGCATGCCCCTTGAGCCACTTTGGGTTTCAATTGTGAAGAAAAAATGTCGTTAAAAAAACCAACTTTTTTTTTATAATGGGGGACCTGTTTTAAGGGATTCCATTTAAAAGCGCATGCCCCAAAAAAATTAAAAAAATAAATTTTCTCAGCCCCCTGTTAAAAATTGTGGGGGAGAAATGCCACTTAAAAAACCCCAAAATTTTCTTTTTCCAAAGGGAAACCATGATTTTTGGCTGAAATCTCACAGCAAACAGGGACCCCCAAAAAATTTTTTAAAAAAATTTTGACTTTCACCCCCACTTTTAAAAAATTTTTGAGGGGGGAAAATGCCACTTAAAAAGAAAATTTCTTTTCCCAAAGGCCCCAAAATTTTATAGCTGTTTCTACAGCAAATGACCCAAAACTTTTGGAAAAGGGAAAAACTTTTTAAGATAAAGTGAGTAAAATTGGAATACGGTGTTGCCCTGAAACCTTGCGGGTTTTTTAAACAGTCCCCCCAAGAAAAAACCAGAAAAAAGAACTTTTGGGGAAAAAAGAGAAAAAAAAATTGCAGTATAAAAAATTGATCTTTTTTAAAAAAAATTTTTTCAAGGGGAAACCTTTCTTTTAAAAAAAGGAATGGGAATTTAGCCCGGAAAACTTTTCAGTGACCTCGGCAATTGGGGCCCCCCAAAACATCATCAGGGGATCCATGCCTGTTTCACTTGATAAAAAGCCCAAACGATCCACATTATCGGGGGAAAAAACCCGGGGATGCTTTTTGTCTGAAAAATGAATCCTCCAGCTGTGTGAAGGGCCCCGCTCGAATATGGGGTGGCTGCTGGGCAGGACAAAAACCTCATGGCGTGATGAGCGGGTTTGGGGGCCATTTGGGCCCAATTTTTGGGTTACCCAAAGAAGTTTTTGGGGCCCGGGAAAACACATGCAAAAACATCGGTGTTGAGACACGATGTCGTTGGGGCACCATGATCTTAAGCTTTTCCTTCTGTGTGTTGGATTTGTGCCCTAATTGTTGGTGGGTGAGGGGGTTTGGTAAAAAAACGTTTGGGCCGAGGTCCCCCATTGGGTTTTCCACCTTGCCAGCGGCCCAAACGCTATTGGGGAAACTTATGCTGTCAGGGAAGTTTGTTTGGTCTTTCCCCCCGTGACTTTTGGGGGAACGGGGACCCAGATGAAACGTTTGTCCCCAGTTGATCAATCAGCAAGGTCCCCTTTTCCCTGCTTTTTTCTTCTATTTTGGTGGGGAAAGGGAAAAAAGTGCTGGGGTTTTTGTTTTGAAACCGGGGTTTCCAGGGGGGGGTGGCCCCCCCCATTTAAGGTTGTTCATTTTAAAGGCCCTTTAATGCGAGGATCATTTTGGGAGGAAAATGGGGGCACCCAAAGGGAACTCATGTGAGGGGTTGGAGCCTTAAATTTCCCCAAGCCTCGGGGGTCGGGGGGGCCCACTAGCAAAACGGATTTCCCTATTTCCTCCCCGCCTAAAAATTCGCGCCAACCCCCCTTTCCCAAGGCAGGGACTCGGTAACAACGGTGTCTGGAAATTTTCCTCCTTTTCCCCTTTCCCCCCCTCCTCCCCCGCGTCCGGCACAGCTTAAAACCCCGCGGGATTTTGGCCTAGTTTGATGAAACCCTGAGAGGAGGGCCGCCACCTTGCACTGGGTCTGGACCCCGAAACATGCCAAAATGAAGACCAAATAAAATTGTAAAAATTGTGGGGCCCTTTGGGGGTTTTTTACGGAGAGAAAAGGGCTACGTGCCCGGGAATCTGTGTCCGTCTCCTCCTGTTGCGGCGGGCCCTGTTTTTTTTTCAGAGTGTCCCCAAAGGATTTTCCCAGAACTAAAAATCACCAAGGGCCATGTGAAAGGGCATTGCCCCGCATGACCATTTTGGGGGGGCCTTTTTTCAAAACTGGCAAGGATGGTGCGAGTTTCTTTATCTCCCTCCACTCCCCGGTTTGGTTAAACCCCCGAGGTCCCCGTACCCCCTCCCTTGGGGAAAAGGCCCTTTGTGTCATTCTTTCTGGTAATGGCATTGGGGCTGCTCCCAAACCCCAAATGTGGAGATGGGAGGGTGGAATTCCGGGCGGGGTTCCCAAAGGGTCAACAATGAGGCGGTTGGGGGACGGGGAGGCGAGCTGGACGCTGCAACGCAGCCAGGCGGGACAAAAGCGGGGTTTGCGAACGGGGGAAGTGCGAATAAGCCCCTGGGAACCTTTTCACCCAGGCCCGGTCCAGCCCCGGGTTTGTTTTTCTTTAGTTTTTTGGCTGGACGACAAGACAAGGGGCCAATTTCTGGAAAACCCATTTTGCCGGAAAGGGTTGTGTTTCCAGCCTACCGATCTTAAGGGCGGCCAGCGATTTGCCCGGGTTTTCGCCCACCACCCCTTTCCTTGGGAAAAAGGGGTTTTTTCTCGGTCTCGGGTTTCCTTTGAGCCGTCCACAGCTCCCGCCTGTGTGTGGACGGTTTCCAAAGGGAAAATTTTTAATTTCAAAACCCGGCCCGGTGTTTTTGGGGAGGGGTGCGCCCGAGCCCGAGAGCCACCGTCACCCCCAGAGAATCCCCAAACTTACCCAGTGAGCTTTTTTCCAGGATATAGCGGGCCCTTTGGCCCTTTGGTTTATAGTCCAAAGTGTCGGTGGTTTAGATGGACTTTTCCGGAACAGATGCAGGGCAAAAAAGCTTTAAATTTTTTGATGAACCCTGGGGCCAGGGCAAAGGGGCGGCTTTTCTGGCAAAGAAATGCCTGTCGGGATCTGGTATTGGGGGTTAAACCCAAGGGGCCCTGAGTTTGGGGGGGGAACCCCTCTGTGTTTCCCCCAGACGGAAAAAGGGGAAACATTTCCAAGGCCAAAAGCCTGGGCAATGCCGACATTCTGGTTTTGGGTTTGGGGGTTTGGGTTTTGGGGGGTTTTAAAATGTTTTTCTTTGCTCCCAAAACCCGGGAAAAAACAGAAACCCGGGCTTTGGGTGGGCCCCTGTACGGTTGAGGTCGTTTTAAACTGGGAAGGGGGAAGGGGGGTTTGGGTGGGGCCTGGTGGTTTCTGGTGGTACCTGGGCGACGGTGGGGGGCGAACGGAGGCTATCCCCCGTCATGACTCTGAGGGGCATGGGCAGGGTGAGGAACGCTTGGTGGTGGCGGAGGAGGAGGAGGCCCGGGGACAGGGGGGGGGGGTGTGACAGTGGTTGGGGGGCCCCGGCCCTCGGTTTTGGCCCCCCTTTTTTTTGGCCAAGGGGTTCCCTCCATTTCAACTCTGCTTTTGCTGCATGTGACCCAGACATGTTTTGGGGGTGGGGTTAAAACCCCTTAAGGTTCTTGCCTTTTTTTATGGTTTTCGGGCAAAGGTGGCATATGACCCTTTGGGGTGAACCCGAAAGGGTTGCTCAAAAAAGGCCCCGGCTTGAGAGGTCCTGGACCTTTTTGGGCGGCGAAAAAGCGAGGGGGCGGGGTTTGCATGACCCTGGCGGGCGGAATCATATAGCGGACCCTTTTGGGGGACCCCCCCTCTCCCTTTTTTTTGGCGGGGCCCGTTTTTGACAATACCCCTTTGTCTTTTCCCCCTCGTCCACTGATGAAGCGCTTGAAGCAAAATTTTGCGGAAAAAAACCAGTTTTGGGTCCCCCAAGGGCGTCATATTTTCATCCCAAAAACAGGGTTTTACTTGGGGCGTCCTGACTTTCTGCATCTTTGAAGCTGCGGGCTAAAAAGCAAGGGGCACTGGGAAGGGTTGCCCACCGCCCGGGGTTTTTTCCGATTTGACCGGGGTTCCTTTAAACCTTTTTCTGATGGCCATTTGTAAAATGGGGCCTTCCCCGGGGCAGGGCTAAATCTCCTCTTGATCTTTTAACTTTCCCTTTTGGGCGCCAACCGATTTTGTCATCAAGGGTCTTAGACAATGGGGTTATCCACAGTGGTGGGTACACGAGTTGGGCATTTGGGCTGCTTTATGGGTTGGGGGCGGGTTTCTGTTTATGCTTGGGGGTGACGACATTTTGGCCGTGATGCGGGGGACGAGGAGGGGGAAGATGCTAGATGCCCGGTTGCTTTTAAACCCCGAAGGACAGGATTGGCGCGATGTTCGTTACTTAGATTCACAGGGCCCCCCGACCCCCGCGGGTTACGGCCCGACGGTCCTGTAAAATGCGATTTCCCCGGCATGCATGTTGTTGCCAGCAAAGGAAAGGGGCACCTTCCCTTTTACCCCCTACCCCCCATTGTGTACCCCCCTGTTTGGGTTTGCCCTTTCCACCTGCATTTCGCTCCAAGTTAGAAATATTTTAAAAATTTTGGGGAGAGGTATGGGGTTTGGTTTTTGGGAAAAATCTTTTATTAAAAAAAGGCAAAAACACAAAACTTTCCAAAACCCTTTTAATCAAAACAAAAATTGCTGGATTTTAAAATTTTAAATGCAAGGTGTCTATCAACAAATCTGGAAAGGGCAAAAAAATCCCAAAAAACACGTTTTCTGTTATGTTTTGGTTAAAATTTTTTTAAAAGGTTTTTTTTTACCTTTCAATTTACCTGTGGTGAATTTTTAAAAAATTGCTTTTTTTTAAGATTTACGTAGATTTCTGCGTTTAATGCCCCAAAGCTGGGTGCGGGAAAAGTTTTAAAAAACACGTAAAATTATGTTTTTTTTTTTTAATAAAACGGTATTTTTTGCACCCTTTTAAAATTTACCTGTGGTGAATTTAGAAATTTTGTTTTTAAAATTTGTAGATCTGCGGGAAATGAACAATGCTGGGGTTGCAAAAAGTCAAAAAAAAACGAAAATGTTTGGGTTTTTGTACGATTACACGGTATTTTTGGCAAAAAAACAACCTTTTTGCTGAAATTTCAAGATTGCTGGATTGTAATTTAACTGCAAGGTGGATATATCAACAGTCACAAAGGTTTTAATGGGTTTAAAAATTTAAAAAAATTGGAAAAAACCTATCTGAAAAAGTAACTGATAAAAAAAGTGGGGTTTTGCAGCTAACAAAAAAAGACCCGCAGGTTTCTAAAAAAATGATTTTGTTTCCCCAAAATAAGTTTTAGGTTTCCCATATCCAGGAAAAATTTTTAATTGCAAATGTTTTAAAAAAAAAGATATTCCCCTACAAGTTTTTCACAAGTCTTGGTGAACTTTATCCAGTGTTCTTTATAGATGAGCTTGTCGGGGTTCGCCCGCGGGGCCCCCCCCCCCCCCGCCGTGAATTTACAGCGGTAGTTTCTGCTTTAAAATTTCTAACTAAACTACATAAAAACTTTAAAAATCTCTTAAATTTAAATAAATTGGAAGGATCACAGTTAATAGTAGAGGTTTTTGGGGCAGAAATTGGAATAATTTGCTGAGGGTGGGTTTGGGGCCCCAGGCAGGGGCGCAGGTCCCTTTTCCCCTTTAGACGCTGAGAGACACTGAGGCTGAAAAAGGAAAACGCTTTTTCTATGGGGAAAAAAGTGGTCATTTTGATTTTTCCGCCAAAACGCAAACCCTACACATCCCAAATCATGAGTCGCCCCCACACATTCACCCCTTCTTAATTTTTGTTTAAACTGATTTTTGGCCGCCAAAATTTTCGGAAACGCCCAAAAAGGGGGGCGATCTTTTAAAAGATGATGCAAGATTTTAACCTTAATTTTCGCATGATCTGGAAATTTTGATCACCATAAAAACCTTGCCGATTTCAACTTTGTCGATAAAAATCGCTCAACACTAGTTCTCAGGTCTCAAGTTCAGTATTTTCGGACTCATGCCTCGTTAAGCTGAAGGTCTCACCCCTCTGGATCATGTCTGTAACGACTCCTTACTACCCTACTACTACTCCCAACTTCTCAATATTCTAAAACTACTACTTCCAAAGCATACCTGTATCTCTTCTACAAGTACTAAAGTGCTCATACAGCTCCAAGACTCTGATTAATTGCTCCTTAACAAAGCTGTATTCTACCATGGCCTACCCATGAGAGACTGTACCAGTGTTACTCTGTATTATACCAACCGTTCCAGCTTCTAGTAAAGCAACTGTTACCCTCAAGCCTACGTTTACAGTGACTGTCTCAGCTGTGGGTGTTGTGAGAGGTTGGGTATCAGGGAACATTCTTGCAGTCAGGCAGGGCCTGGGAACAAGGTCCCCATACCCTCATGCCATACCATCGCTCGTGACAACCTTAAAGGCCTTCTGTCACAGTCACCCGGCTTGTCGCATAACACTGTCATCAACAGTAGCAGAGTATGTCGCAGCAGCACAATCAAGTCAAGAAGTTTTCTGGCTATGACAACTGTTGGTAGATTTCAGGGCATAATTGAGCTGCAATGCACCCCGAAATAGTCCTGAAATTACACTAATCATAGCTCTCTTAGGGTATGATCACACGGTCAAATTTCAGTGCACATTTTGCGTCGTATTTGCGCTCTAATACGAGCAAGATTTAGAGTTAGAGCAGTACTTATCTCCTGCTTCTTTACTGAAGGTTTCCTAGACAGCCAATCCCCGCTCTCGTCCCGGCCAGGATGATGACATCACTTCCTGTTTCAAATCAGCAGCACAGGAGCTTATTTATCTTTCTTTCTGACATACTTTAGAGCCTTTTGACCCTTTAGAGCTCTGTAGAATTGTGCTCTGCTGTTGAAACCCCTCCATTACCAATGTCCCTTTAACAGGCTCAGCTAGGAATATCAGAATTGAAATGTTAGTCACTGCTGTAGAACCGCCTAGCCTGAACAAAAAGTGAGAACACCCCTTTAAATCAAGTCCCATAAGCTACCGACTTTCCTTATTTTCAATATAAAATATGTTAGAATCCTATCCAGTGCAGTTTACCTGTTTTTATGTCTAGTACTGATGATAATATTACTGTCGTACACTCTAATTGCAGGTAATGAATGGATCATTCTGCCACACTGTCCTGAAGGGAAAAAAAAACAAAAAAGAAAAACATACAGAACATAGCCCATATAAGCAGAAGCTCAGAATTCCAGCTTTATTTTTCCCGTGCAAAGTGGTGATACCAAGCAGTGATCCGCACAACACAATAGGAATAATTAGAGCAGCTGTGTCTGCTGGCGGCTGCCTTTACAAGACAAATTGCTATGTTTAATGCGTAATATTAATATGAAAAGAAGGAGAAAAATGCAATGTGCTGTAAAGCTTCAATATAGCTGCTAAGAGTAAGACAAACAGAATGAGAAATAACACAGTGTACAATAAAGAAGATCCTTCACCTACTGCATGTTAGACAGAACTTTTAACCAGATGTCAACCACCCATTGACTTTAAACATCTGGGGGGCATGGACATCTTTTCCATTTTGCACGCACACTAGGCAGTTGCCCAGTGGCCCCACACGTATAGGGGCTCCAGGAATACAAGAAACATACCCAGGATCCCATGGTTGGCTTTGCTTATTTTACTGTTTGTGTGTTTTTAGGATGTGCAAACAAATAAAAACCATGGAGAAGGGCTCCCTGCCCTGCCAGTCAGTCTTGTAAGCTGCAGGCTGTTGGTGTCCAGACATAAGTGGCGTGATAATATGGGTGTGCTTTGGTAGGCGGGGAGGGGGGGCTTGAGGCATGACCAAGTGTGATGTCAGATATGTGGGTAGGTATGTGCTTTTAAGATGGCTCTGCTGGGGGGCGGATTTCTAAAGGCATGTTCACACGGCTTAAAATGGGCCCTATTTTGGTCCGTAATTACGCGCCAAAGTGTGCCAATTACGGGCCGAAAATGGCCCATTCATTACGGTAATTCTCAGTTCTCATAGAGAACTATGGATTACATCTCCTCTCCCCGCCCAGTGAAGGCTCCGGGCGGAGAAATAATTGACATGTCACTGCTAGCGGCGCGTATACGCCGCTAGCAGTGATTGTCTATGGGCCGGCGAAGTGCCGGCCCCCCGCTCGCTCACCCGCTCCCGCCCCGCCCCCGTCCACACGGCGTAATTGCGGGGCGTAATTACGTCCCGCAATTAAGCCGTGTGGACATGCCTTAACTCTGCTTAGTCATTTTAAAACTGATTTGGCAGATGCTGGAGTGGAGAGCTGGCTGTCAGCAGCAGCCTCTTCACTGTGGTGGCAGGGACGATTTACTACCATCTCTGCCTTCCCGAATGCTGCATATACTGTGCTCAATTAGCACTGTACATACATATTAAGAGGAAGCCTTCAGGCTTCCTGCTATCCTGGTCCCCGGTGGTCATGTGATCATTGGGACTTGGTAACTGCAAGAGCTGCTGGGCTTTATCAGACTCAGATCACCTTTGCAGTCAGTACTGTGGGCCATATTTCCTCTTTAACTGGAGCTAATAGTCCAGCCCAAGTTAAATGGGAAATATGCAAGAAAAAAGGGTATCTAAAAATGTCCCCTAGAGATCTTTTTCTGACCTTATGGGCAAGCAAAATCCGTAAAATTAAAAAAATAAACACACAAAAAATGTACTTTTAGCCCCGTCTCAAACGGACCTAAAACTTTATATAAAAATCAGTAATCGAAAAGTGACATGAATACAAAACCTATTTTAGCACTACATTTTCTGTGAAAAAAATGTAAACATGTGAATAACAGGGTTTGTCTTATCATTTTCCCCTCATGTTATAAAAAAATATATAAAAAATTAATGTTACAATTACATAAAAATAAAGCCTTATTTATCATGATAAAAAGGCAAAAAAGAATGAGTAGAATAAGAAAGTACAAAAAAGCATTGCAGTGTTCAAACCTCCATATACTAAAGAAAATTAGCCTGGTGAGGGAGGGGGTACAAGGCCCAGTCAGGAACTGGTTAAACGTACATTGTACCCTAATATTAATTTATTGACACTAGTTCTGACATTTCAATTTTCTGTTGCATGTTATCACCCGTCACACGTTTATAAGAGGGTAAATGCTTTGTCCTTCCATTTTCTGTGGTCTTCCTGTAGTTCTTGTTTTTTCATGACAGTAAGCTTAGTAGTTCTGTGTCAAGCCAAGGAGATCAGGTAATCAAATGGGTGTGGCTTTTCAGGGCAGGCGTTGGTCCTGCCTCCCAAGGCTTTTTACATGAGGGATGAAACAAGAAGCTTGGATGGAAGTTGAGGTTGGGAAGAAGAAAGACAGATAAAGCACAACAAAGGAACCTGACATGGTTTTACAGGGCAAAGGGAGGCCGTTTTCAAACAGGAAATGCTGCTACTTAGTTGATTAGAACACAGGCTACATACAACACAAGAAGAGCACACATTAGCGTAGAAAGCTGAATGAAGGCTTAGGCAGACTGTTTTTTTTTTTTTTTTCAGTATGATGGCCAACCTCTTTAAGTCATGGCCATTAGTGTGGCTAACTTGTCTTCTGTTCTGTTAACCTTTAGAAACAGGTGAAATGTGAAATGTAGTATTAGTCCTGCTACCTGTGGGGAGCACAGGAAGGAGCTGGAAAGAGCTGAAAAGTCTGAAATGTAATTTTGTATACATGAAATATATGAGCCAACCACAGATAACAGGGAGACGGATAAGCTTGTGATCGCGGGGGGCCAATGGTTGCTGTGGCAGCTGAAAGTTAAACTATGGCCTCTGGGTCCGCCATATATGAAGACTATTAGGCCCTGCCACAGACAGATACTTATCAATACATTCAAGCTTCATTGGATTCCTAGGTTTTATAAACTTGATCAAGTGATCACGTAGTCTAGTCCCATAGTGAGACACAAAAAAGTTAAAAACAAAAACACTTAAAAAATGTTGAAACATACAAACATTTTAAATAAAAAAACACAAAACCCATTTCCTCCATAAAAATAGTTTCTCAAATTTTTTATTAAAAAAGTGCACATAATAGGTTTTGCTGTGTCCGTAATGATCCAATTTATACTTATAGTGTTATTTAATCCGTACTTGACAACTCTCTTGGAACAGCCGAGAGGGTCCTCCAAAAAGAGGAGACCTCCCAAACTCCTGGAAGAGCCGTCAGCCAAATACACAGTTGCGTAAAGCCACAGTGGCTTTGTGTAAGGCCCCGTTCACACGGCTTATTCACGCCGGATTTGCGAACCGGATTGCGCTCGCAATTCCGGCTTGAATAAGGGGCGGGTGCGGGGGCGGTGCGGGGGCGCGGCCCACCGGCCCCATAGACTGCCATTATCCACGGCGCGCATTGCGCGGATTCGCAGAGCGGGGAGGAGCGACGGAATCCACTGTTCTCTATGAGAACAGTGGATTACCGTAATGACTCCGACGGATTGGCGCCGTACTGCAGCGCAAATCCGGTGCGGAGTACGGCGCCAATCCGTGGCGAAATAAGCCGTGTGAACACGGCCTAAAACGGGTGTGTCATGGTTTCAGGTGTGGGTTCAGTAAATTTTCAGGTGAATTTAAAAGTTGGTCAGTATAATTTAGTATATACAGAGACAATCAATGAATATGTGATTTATTTTGAAATGCATCCTTCTGCTTGTAGTGCTAAGATATTAATTGACCATCTGGAGTCCATATTGACAGTATCTCTTAGATCAGCCCTGGGCAAGTAGGCCGCGTGCCGCAGTCGCCTCCAGCTTCGTCGATTGGCCCGCGGCGTACGTTGCCAGTTCTCTAATAGTACGCAGTACAGCCCGCCGCGGCCGGGTATTGCTGAGAGGCCGCCGCGGGCCGTCAGCGCTACTATTACTGGTGAATTAGGCAGCGACGCGATGAACTCCGCTCACCGCGCCGCTGCCTCTCCTCGGCGCACACAGTAATAACTCTGTGCGGGCCCAGGAGCTGCCGGAGGAGCGTCCCGGCGCCGGCGGCATGACGTCATCACGCCACCAGCCCGGGAAGCTCCTCGGATAGAAGATGAGCGCGCTCGGCCGGGAAGCAGGTAAGCCAAGGTGAGTATTAGTGTTTGTTATTTTTAATTTTGGCCATAAAACTATATACCTGCCTGTGGGAAACCCTAACTATCTATATACCTGCCTGGGGACACACCTAGCTATCTCTATACCTGCCTGGGGACACACCTAGCTATCTCTATACCTGCCTGGGGACACACCTAGCTATCTCTATACCTGCCTGGGGACACACCTAACTATCTATATACCTGCCTGGGGACACACCTAGCTATCTCTATACCTGCCTGGGGACACACCTAACTATCTATATACCTGCCTGGGGACACACCTGACTATATACCTGCCTGGGGACACACCTAACTATCTATATACCTGCCTGGGGACACACCTAACTATCTATATACCTGCCTGGGGACACACCTAACTATATACCTGCCTGGGGACACACCTAGCTATATACCTGCCTGGGGACACACCTAGCTATCTATATACCTGCCTGGGGACACACCTAACTATCTCTATACCTGCCTGGGGGACACACCTAACTATCTCTATACCTGCCTGGGGACACACCTAACTATATACCTGCCTGGTGACACACCTAACTATCTATATACCTGCCTGGGGACACACCTAGCTATCTATATACCTGCCTGGGGACACACCTAACTATCTATATACCTGCCTGGGGACACACCTAGCTATCTATATACCTGCCTGGGGACACACCTAACTATCTATATACCTGCCTGGGGACACACCTACCTATCTATATACCTGCCTGGGGACACACCTAACTATCTCTATACCTGCCTGGGAACACACCTAACTATATATCTGCCTGGGGACACACCTAACTATCTCTATACCTGCCTGGGGACACACCTAACTATCTCTATACCTGCCTGTGAGGAGCCCTAATTATCTATATACCTGCCTGTGAGAAGCCCTAACTATATACCTGCCTGTATGGAGACATAACTAGCTATATACCTGCCTGTGTGAAGCTTTAACTATATACCTGCCTGTATGGAGTCCTAACTAACTAGATACCTGCCTGAGGGGAGCTGTACCTATCTATATACCTGCCTGAGGGGAGCTGTACCTATCTATATTCCTGCCTCAGGGGAGCTGTACCTATCTATATTCCTGCCTCAGGGGACATGTACCTATCTATATACCTGCCTGAGTGGAGCTGTACCTATCTATTTACCTGCCTGAGCGGAGCTGTACCTAACTATATATCTGCCTGAGGGGAGCTATACCTATCTATATACCTGCCTGATGGGAGCTATACCTATCTATATACGTGCCTGAGGGGAGCTGTACCTATCTATATATCTGCCTGAGGGGAGCTGTAGCTATCTATATATCTGCCTGAGGGGAGCTGTACCTATCTATATAGCTGCCTAAGGGGAGCTGTACCTATCTATATTCCTGCCTGAGGGGAGCTGTACCTATCTATATACCTGCCTGAGGGGAGCTGTACCTATCTATATACCTGCCTGAGGGGAGCTATACCTATCTATATACTTGCCTGAGGGGAGCTGTACCTATCTATATAGCTGCCTGAGGGGAGCTGTACCTATCTATAATGCTGCCTGAGGGGAGCTGTACCTATCTATATAGCTGCCTGAGGGGAGCTGTACCTATCTATATAGCTGCCTGATGGGAGCTGTACCTATCTATATAGCTGCCTGTGGGGAGTTGTAGCTATCTATATAGCTGCCTGAGGGGAGATTTACATATCTATATAGCTGCCTGAGGGGAGCTGTACCTATCTATATACCTGCCTGAGGGGAGCTGTACCTATCTATATACCTGCCTGAGGGGAGCTGTACCTATCTATATACCTGCCTGAGGGGAGCTGTACCTATCTATATACCTGCCTGTGGGGAGCTGTATCTATATACCTGCCTGCCTGCGGGTACCTATATCTATATACCTGACTGAGGGGAGCTGTATATACCTGCCAGACTGAGGGGACATACATCTACATACCTACCTTACTGAGGAGAGCTGTATATACCTGCCTTACTGTGCACCATCAGTATATATGCAGGTATATAGATACATCCCCCAGTAAGTTTCCACAAAGATAATCCCCCAAAAACGAATTTTTCCCCGTTCATCCTATGTTTTTATTAGTCCGGCCCCCCAAAACCATCGCACTTGCTCATGCGGCCCCATAGGAAAATTAATTGCCCACCCCTGTCTTAGATGATAACAGTTAGCCTGTAAATTCTGTAAAATTCCTAACACCTGGTAATGTATAGATCTCTTATCGGTGAGTCCAGCATATTTGTTATGAGAACGCTGTACCACATAACGTTGGTTGATGGGAACTGAGAGCATTCAACGTCTGATGATGGATTTTTCCAGTGCCAGGTTGACCTCTGAAGAACTGGCCATTTGAAGGAGGGAAGCCTTATACTGGAAAAATAATGATCTGTTAGTTTGCGTAGCACTTGGTTACGCAGGCATTTGTTTCCTTTGAGATAGAAACTGGGGAAGAGTACTGCAAGGGCAGAAGTATCTGGAACTGTGGGCTATAGAGGGATGCCTCACCGCCACAGTGTTGGTCCCAGGAATATCTCTGTCCTCGCTGTTCGCTTCTCACAGCTCATGTTATTAACAGGAGAAGTGTCATTCCTGGTGAAGCTTCGACCTGTACAGAGGTGTAATGTAAGTATTTGTAATTCATATTATGCGTGCTTAGCCTTTGTAATCTATATGATGCAAAAGTATACGCAATATCACATTATCTTCTTTTAGTCTTATGTAATCACTGAATTCTTCATATAATAAAGTTAATAAAGCATTTTACGTTGCCTTCTTTAAAGCCGTATCCGACCCCTTTAAATAGTTGGCAAAACACTGCTGTGTATAATAACTTGAAAATTTGAGACTTTTAGCTCACACTTTCATAAAAACCATGAGGGCAAATCTACTAGTGGCAAGGTGGGTGCTTTTTTTGTAATGTGTGTGTATTAATATATATGTTATATATAACACTTGTGTATAAAGTTTGTGTGCACATTTATAAAGTATGCTTCCCTTCCTCCCAGTGTTCTTCATACCTAGTGACAACACAAGCAGATTAATCAGATAGAATATGTAGTGGATTTTATTGTCCACTTTAGACCAAGTGACACAGTGAAAGATGAAGCCTCTTGATGTATAACTTGTGTTCATCTTAGTAGAGGACCTCATCAAAAGAAGACCTTTACACTAAATTTGTCTTCCTCAACAAAAAGGGAAGTTGTCACATAACGTATTAACTTCCAAGCGTCTGCACTTGATATGAAGAATGGGTCTACTTCAACAGGTCCTCTGTCTTTCAAGACTAATGGGTTCTATGGTCAACCTGTCTAGCAAAAGAGATAGGAGAGAATAAACAAAAACTTAAACATTCCTATAAAACAATGTGAACTAAAGCAAAACAGAAGCAATCAATCTTGACATTACAATATGACACAGTGACATTCTCAGAAGAAGAGGGAGAGAAGTAATATATAGCCCGTCATGTCTGTCACTCTGTGGGACATTGTTAGTGATACAGAAAGAATGAGAATAAATGAATGTGCTACTCTTATAGCTGGGAAGCATAACACAGGCGAGAAGTGACATTTGCCTTGTCACTGTCTCATGGGGCAATTAAAAAGAAATATTTTTCACACTGTATAGTACCAAAACTTTATTATGACTAAAAAAGAAAAACAAATATATAATATATATATATATATATAAATATATATATATATTTGTTTTCTTTTTTAGTCATATATATATCGTCTTTTTTAGACTATATATATATATATATATATATAATAATATATATATATATATATTATATATATAGTCTTTCTACCCCTGAAACTGTTCCTCATGTTTAAATGTTGCAGCCACAATCTAAAATGTATTTTATTGATATTTTATGTGATAGAGCAACACAAAATAGCAAGTGTTGTGAAGTGTAAAGATAATGATACGTGCTTTTCATAAATTTTTTTTATATAAAAAAACTGAAAAGAGTGGTGTGCATATTTAGCCCCCGAGTCAATACTTTATATGCTGGGCCTTCTTTTCCATTGGGCATGGTTGGCGGCTGCCTGGGGGCCCCATGAGCTCACGCCAGAAACTAGCTCCCAGAGTCAGCTCCTCGACTGGACTGCACAGAGAAGTGAGTAGCGTTTTTAATTGTACTCAGAGGGTGCTGTATATACAAGGGCCTGTGTACAGGGGGCTGTATATTCCGGGGACTGTATACCTACCTACAGGGGGCTGTATATACAGGGGACTGTATACCTACCTACAGGGGGCTGTATATACAAGGGGCTGTATACCTACCTACAGGGGACTGTATATACAGGGGGATGTATATACAGGGGGGCTGTAAACTTACCTACAGGTGGCAGTATACCTACATGGGGCTGAATACCTACCAACAGGGGGCATTTATACTTACCAAAATATAGAGGGCAAATATCCTGGCTACCTATCTATAGGGGCATATAGACCTACCTATTTACAGAGGACTGTAAACCTGCCTACAGGGGGCATATATGCCTACCTGTCTACAGAGTACTGTATACCTGCCTACAAGGAGGCCTATATACCTACCTACAGGGGGCAGTAAGTCTACATAAGACAGGCATATATACCTAACTACCTACAGGGGGCTACTTTACCTACCTACAGTGGATCTATATACCTACCTACTGGGATCTTTATACCTACCTACCTAATGGTGGGCAAAATTACTACCTAATAACTGAATAGGGTTAATCATACTAGAGGTAGGAATTGGTAGGGAAGTGCTGAAAAAGCGAAAAGTCCCAGATGTTTGAGTGTGAAATTCTGCAGGTCTGTGTTATGGCCGAGAAAAGTCTTCATGGCGTTCTGGGTCAGATGAAAAAGAAAAGGGAAAAAGAACGACTCAGAGAACGACTCATCAGAGAAGATGTCTCCTGTGAGATATCAGGGGTTATTTTGCTTGTGAGGTGGGTCAGTGCTGTAGTCACTGTCATATGACAGCTGTCTGACCATTCTGTGGTCTCTATATGGCAGTATTGTAGGTTATAAGTTTGTTATCGATAATGTATATATTTATTTGTATAACTGGTTGATTTGTTTGGGGGACCCAGTGCACAGCTCTGTTTTGGGGCCCATAATGCTGTTAAGACGGCCCTGTTTGTAGAACCACCTTTAGCTGCAATGACAGCTGCAGTCTGTTGGGGGATGTTTCTACCAGCTTTGCTCATCTAGAGTCTGGAATTTTTGCCCATTCTTTGTTGCAAAATAGCTCTAGCTCAGTCAGATTGGTTGGGGAAACAATTGTGAACAGCAATTTTCAAGTCCTACCACAGATAATGGGATTTCGGTCTGGACTGTGACTGCATCATTGTAACACATGAATATGCTTTGAGGTAAATCCTTCCACTGCAGCTTTGGCTGTATATTTAGGGTCATTGTCCTGCTGGAAGGTGAACCTATATCCCTGTCTCAAGTCTTTGGAGCCTAACAGGTTTTCCTCCAGGATTCAATGTATTTAGCTACATCCATTTTCCCATCAACTATGATTAGTTTCTCAGTCCCTGCTGAAGCAAAACATCTCCACAGCATGTTGCTGCCACCACCATGGTTAACAGTGGTAATGTACAGCATTGACTTTCCTCGACAGTATAAATCCCTTATTTCCTCACTGTAGATTTCAGCACTTTATAGGTACCATTACTCGAATCTGTCCCTGCTTGGTTCGATACCAGTTTGACCAAGCTTAGAAAAAATTAGAGTTCGGTACTTCCTAAACCCAATTTATATAATTCTGATCCTAAGCCTAAACTAAGACCCCTAACCCTTGACGTATTAATTACTCTCAGGCTAACCCTTACATCACTGATGCTCTGGTGTCATTTCCAAAATCACTTCCAGTCCAACTCGCAGCGAGTTACTCTAATGTGATATGGACTCGGACATGTCATCAGAAATGAAGTGCATAGGAAGTGACATAAGAGTGCGAGCGCCATGCGCCGAGAGGCAACGGGGACCAGAAAATTAAGCCCTACAGACCAGCTAACAAGCCCGAGGTTTGCCACATCAAAAGCACAGCCCCGCCATCGTAGACGGAAGAGTGCATTAAATGGTCACTATCCCTTCAATGAAGTCCTGATATATCAATGAGATGCTAGGAGTTAATATCAGTGGAATGTGAATGGTAAGTGTCACGGTCCGTGCCACGTTCCTGTCCTTACGCTGCGGCCTCTGCTGCGAACCGCAGTCGTACCTATGTTCCTATTGCAGATCTGGTTCCTGTTGCAGTGTCGCTGTGAGCGCTCCTGTAGCCGCTGCTTACTCACCTGTGATTGCTGTGCAGCTTTCTCATGCTGGCCATGCTGCTCCTCCATCTTGGCTGCTGCCCTGATTCCTTGTAGCTCTATAGAGGGCGGCGGCCACATCTTCCCTTCCTTTATTTCCACAGTGTGCAGCGGGGTTAGGCTTCCTCTGCCAATCCCCTTCTACCTGTGGGTTTATAAGCCTGCTTCTCCTCACACTCCCTGCCTGATCCTTATTGTGTCATGTTGTCTCTTGGTGTAGTCTGTTGTTCCTGTGTATTGTCTTCTTGTTGGTGTCCTTGTGGTATCCTCTATGTTTGGTTAGTCTCCATGTTGTTTTCCATGTGTCTGTCTGCACCTTTTTCTGTGAGCTTCTTTGCCATGTTCATGCCTTAGATCCTAGCTTGTTTCTGCTGCCCCTGTTTCCATGTCTGTGAGTTTCCTTGCCCTGTTCTCTGCCTGAGTTCCTGCCCTGGTCATGCCTTGGTTTCTTGCCTGAGTTTAGCTTAAGTCTCTGCTTATGTTCTTGGTGTCTTCAGTCTGTCTATTTATTGTTCCCTTTACCTTTTGCTTATCCTCCTGTTTGGCATCTGTTTTGTCCTGTCTTGGTTTGTACCTGAACATATGTACTTCTTGTCTGCTTTGTCTCTGTTCCTATTCTGTTGGTGCCTAGCCTTGGCACTTCTGGCCCTTCTGGTCAGCTGCCGCTGCCGGAGACTGCTCTGGGGTGGCGTCTGGTGGCTGTTGGGGTCAGTCAACCTTACCACCAAAGGCTCTGTGAAGATGCCCATGCCCGATGGCCACTTGGTTATGCCCCCTCGGGGCAAGACCGGCAGTGGTCCAGTGGGTCCACTACCTGCTTTACCCGCTCATCCGTTACAGTAAGATTCACACTAACCACTTGATTTAATAAAAAAAAGCTAGGACTTCATAGTGGGAAATAACAAAGACAGTCAAAACAGCTGAGCACTTATCTGACAAGATTAACCATTGGACTGTATAGGGCCCTGACATTTCTGATGATAGCTCTGCCCTTGGGCATTCCTTGGCGTACTTCAATAGGACTTTGGAACAAATAGAAACACTGCCTTAGGTGTCAAGCTGTGGAGCTCATCAATAGGTTAAATCTTACAGATCCTATTACCAGGGGTGTAACTTTGGTTCAAAAAGTGGGGGGGACAAATTTTCCCTCTCATCCCCTATGTTCCTATCCCTCCCTCCATCCTTCACTCGCCTTCCCTATCACTTCCCCTCCCTTCCCTTCTCTCCCTCCTCTTTCTGCAGTGAAGTGGCCTCCTCTAATCCAGATAGAAGGTCTGAAGGAGTGCTGTGAGCTACCCCAGCGGGTCCAGGCAGAGTCCTTATGGCAAACACATTTGGTGCAATCCGTAAGGTTATGAGTGGCTCTCTAATTACTTAAGTTTAGAGCCAGACTGGGACTAAAAAGCAACCCTGGCAATGAAACCGAACCAGCCCCCAACAATATTTCCCCCTCTAGATGGAAATAAAAAATGTGGTGCAATGCAGCAAATTTCGCTTAACCGCTTCCATCCCCCATCACTGCTCCATTACATTTGTTATACACACACCAGAATGAGGAAAATAAAATAACCCAATCTCGCTGTACCCCTAGGAATCACTTATGTCACATACTGTACCCCAAAATTTATTTTATTGCATACTATATACCAGAAATGACATCACTTACTGCACCCCAGAAATTAATTATATTACACATGGTAGCCACAGAAATTACATTACTAACTGCACCATACAAATGAATTGCACATTGTACTCAAGAAATAATATAATTCACTGTACCCCAAAAATGTACTATATTACACACTGAACTCTAGAAATGAATTACATTACTCACTGTACTCCAGAATTACATTACACTATACCCCAGAGATTACATTACACACCATACCCCAGAGATTACATTACACCATACCCCAGAGAGTACATTACACACAGTACCCCAGAGACTACATTACTCACTGTATCCCAGAGATTATTACATTACACACCTTATCCCAAATATTACATTACTCACTGTACCCCAGAGATTACATTACACACTGTAAATCAGAGATAACATTACTCACTGTACCCCAGAGATTAGTTTACACACCGTACCCCAGATATAACTGCATTATTCATCATACCACAGAGATTACATTACACACTGTACCCCAGAGATTACATTACACATCGTACCCCAGAGACTACATTTCTCACTGTATCCCAGAGATTATTACATTATACACCCTATCCCAGATATTACATTACTCACTGTACCCCAGAGATTACATTATACCCGTACCCCAGAGATTACATTACACCCTATACCTCAGAGATTACATTATACACTGTACAACAGAGATAACATTACTCACTGTATCCCAGAGATTACATTGCACACTGTACAACAGAGATTATATTACACCATACCCCAGAGATGACTACATTACACACCTTATCCCAGATATTACATTACTTACTGTACTCCAGAGATTACTACATTACACACTGTACAACAGAGGTTATATTACACCATACCCCAGAGATTATTACACACTTTACCCCAGAGACTAACTACATTAGACAAAGTACCCCAGAAATTGTGTGTGTGATATATACATATATTGAATACAGACACACTACACACTTAGGGTGGGCTCACATGATGGTTTTTCAGCATTGTCAGTGTTGTTTGCTTGGTGGAAATTCGGTGATTGCAAACACAGAATTCCAACGAGCAAAAGACCCTGACTGCCCGAGGCAGATTTCTGCCTCCTATCCTTAAGTGCTTTTAGTGCAGAAAATGCCTCATAGAATTCTGTGTAGGCGCTCACAGTACGTGCCGAAAATACTCGAGTGAAATTAGTGTCATCTAAACAACGACACTGATTTTACATAGGATATAATGTAAATCAGTTTCCTGTCGGATTGGACACCGGTTCAGAGGCAGATCCAACACTGAATTCGCCCCGGAATCAGCATTCATATCTTCTGCATGAATGTACCCTTAAGGCGTGTTCACCCAGCATATAACAGGGCATACTGTGCGCTCTGCTATATGCCGGGTGTTTTAGAAATATGCGCTGGCCAGTCCACACTTCTAAAATGCTGCGGGGCCCACCCCATTCACTTTCATTTTCCCCGGTGCAATAGTGCAGGGAAGAAGTGACATAACTAGACACATGGCTGTAGAGTATATACACATCTCACATATACAGTACATACCCTACTCACATGAACACACAGCGCCTAGCACCCTTGTCCCCTCCTTACGTGTCTCCTGTAGTCTGCTACAGTTGGCATTCGGCAAGAGCTTCTCTTCGTCACTGATGAGGACTGAGCATAGGGGAAGTGGTATACAATGGGAGGGAAAGATACAGCCCCAGATACAGAGTGTGCTGGACTGTGAGCAGTGTTCTGATTTTTTGAAGCAGCCCCTGCTGACTCCTGCGCTACCGACCAGTACTGCTCTCACTCTGCACTGACACTTGAGGCTGCTACCTACTCTGTCCCCCCAAGATGCACAGAAATATCGGAGGCAAAGGGTTAACTTCTTCCTCCTCTGTGCTCTGCTCTCCACACTTACCATATTCTCATGCTTTCATATGGATTATTTTTTATTGAAGTGGCTAAAAAGTGGGGGGGGACCGTCCCCCACCCAGAAAAAAGTGAGGGGGGCCAGTCCCCTCCGTACCCCCCTAAAGTTACACCTATGCCTATTACCACAGTTCTGTATGTGTCACAGTTCAAAGGTCCTCCACATCCTTGTGTCAACCTAGAGTTACCTTGCTGGATATGGATATGTGAAATGTTTTCTGTTGATTTGACAAAGGGTTTGGAGAAACCTCAGTGATTACTATATCTATTGTAGGTCTATGGTGATCATCACATGTTTATTAAGAGTACCTACACAATTTACCCTACTAAGCAAGCATGAAGCAGCATGGTGGCTCACTGATTAGCACTACTGCAGAACTGAAGTCCTGAGCTTCATCTTCGACCAAGGATTTCATCTCAGTGGACAGGGCCGCCGTCATAAATTTTGGGGCCCCATACGCCACCGCCCCCCCCCCCCCCCGCCCGACCCAAAACCCCCCTGCTCCTCCCCGTCCCCGGCCGTCCCGACACAGCCGCTCTCATCCCCCGGCTCACAACCATCACCGCCCCAGAAAAATAAAAAAATTGTTTTTGGGGTCACAAGAAAAAAAAAAATGCAATTGTGCCATTGTTTTTGGCTTTAGTTCTTGCTGGGTTATACAAGGTCCAGCAAATACCTCCACATGTCACCATTATAATGTTACTGGCAAAGCCAGTATACCCAGACCAATGTTGCCAAGCAACAATATACAAATACTAAATAATACCGCCACCTATCACTACCATATACTGACTAGCCCCACCAGACCAATATCACAAAACAACAACAATATACAAGCACCTAATAATATCGGCACATCATCACCACATATCTCCAACATAACAATACTGAATAATACCACCATACTGTTACTGAATATAAACCATCACACCAAAACCAATATTTCCTCCCTACAGTGACCCTATAGTGGTAGATAACAGCTACACAGGTGCGTTGCAAATAGTTTACTTACATTTATGGCCTCACAGGCGACGTCTTGTCTGTTGAGTCATTCACTTTCCCTTTTCTTCTCTATTCGGGCCAGACCTCCACGATGACTTCCTCCGTCCACCACTGGTCCCTGCAGAATTTACAACACAAACACCTGAGACTCCTCACTTTTTTTATCATTTTCCCAACTGAGTGCCCGCCCCCCATGTAAAAACTCTCCATTTATAATGGCCCAAATGGTAATAATTACCCCCTGGTAATTATGGGGCTCCCTCAGTCGGTATGCAGGTACAACTGGGCCCCCGGGCGGTAGCTAGGTAGCTTGGGGAGACATAGGCAGCTTCAGGCCCCTGGACGGTAGCTTAGGGTTCCCATGTAGGTACAATGGGGGCCCCCTGTAGCTTAGGCCAACCCTGTAGGGCACTCTGTAGATTAGGGCCCCCTTGTAGGCAGAATAGTCCCCCCTGGAGATTAGGGCCCCCTTGTAGGCAGAATAGTTCCCCCTGTAGATTAGGGCCCCCTTGTAGGCAGAATAGTCCCCCCCCTGTAGGTTAGGGCCCCCCTGTAGGCGGAATTGTCCCCCCCCTGTAGATTAAGGCCCCCCTGCAGGCAGAATAGTCCCCCCTGTAGATTAGAGCCCCCCTGTAGGCAGAATAGTCCCCCCCTAGAGATTAGGGCCCCCCTGTAGGCAGAATAGTCCCCCCCTCTAGATTAGGGCCCACTTGTAGGCAGAATAGTCCCCCCTGTAGATTAGGGCCCCTTGTAGGCAGAATAGTCCCCCCTGTATATTACGGCCCCCCTGTAGGCAGAATAGTCCCCCCCCCTGTAGGCAAATAGTTCCCCCCCCAGTCATTGGGGCCCCCTGTAGACAACTAGTCCCCCCCCCCCAGTATTAGGGCCCCCTGGTAGGTATAATCCCCCCCCCACAGTATCAGGGCCCCCAGTAGGTATAGTTCCCCCAGTATCCGGGCCCCCTGTAGGTATAGTTCCCCCCCCAGTATCAGGGCCCCCTGTAGGTATAGTTCCCCCCCCCCAGTATCAGGGCCCCCTGTAGGTATAGTTCCCCCCCCCCAGTATCAGGGCCCCCTGTAGGTATAGTTCCCTCCCCCCAGTATCGGGGCCCCCTGTAGGTATAGTTTCCTCCTCCCAGTATTGGGGCCCCCTGTAGGTATAGTCCACCCCCCCAGGGCTCCCTGTAGGTACATACTCACCTGGCGGTGCTCCTCCGGCGTCTCCGTCAGCTCCCGGCCCCTAGCCTGCTACTTTAGGCTTGGGGCCGAGAACAGGAAGCTCGGCAGACGGCGCGGTGACGTCACTTCCGCCGCGCCGCCTGCAGAGCTAGGTACGGCAGGGGCTGGGAGCGCACAGCTCTCCCTGCCCCGCTGTTCATTATTGTATGCGCGTCGCACCGACGTGCATACAATTAAGAAATAGCCTCTGTGAAGCAAGGGGGCAGAGCCTGCAGGTGGCGGCGGGCCCCCACTGGCTTCACAGACCGCCCGGGCCCGGTAGAGCAGTACTGGTTTTACTGCCCTAACGGCGGCCCTGTCAGTGGAGCACATTTATCAAGTCAGTTATGCCAGAACTCTGGTGAAATATGTGTCAAAAATATTGGTGTACATGCTTTATACCAAATTTATTTTGTATTTTACACAGTTTCTAGATACTTCTACACCTTGTTCTGACGAAAGGACATGGCCTCGGAGAAAGGGCATGGCATTACAGAAAGGTGCTTGGCTTAGTGTGCAATGCTGTGTTCCACAAAGTTTGCCCAAATTTTGATGCAGTTAGTGTCATAAAGTAAACAAGCTTGAAACTTTTGTAAAGTTAGACTAGACGCTGCTAACATGCACCAGATTTATCTACACTATGATAAATGTGGCACATTGTAAGACTGTCAAACCTAAGTTTACACCTATAAAGTTGATCTGCATGTGTCTGAGATAGGGAAAATAGCCATTTGCCGCAGTCTGGTTTTAAGATTACAGTGGTTCTCTAGAAACAACCTGGAATATGCAGTTTGACTTCTTTAAAAATAGCCAGGCCCATTAGACATGGGAACATGCAGCATGTCAATAGCATCACTGCATAACCTAACACCATAAAGCAAGAAAAAAAATTCTCTATAGAAAACACCTTTGCAATGATGATGCAAGAAAATGTTTCGGAGCACCAAGGTTAACCAAAAAGCCATCTGTGGTGGACAGATTCCTGGGTAGTTTTGTTCGTGATGGCAGAATGCAGTTTTCGAGCCATCCTTTGTTTCAGACATTGACACAGATGCATAGTAAGCTATCCATTCATGCAACAAATACATTATCTGCACGCTGGCTCTCACACAGGTGGCAGACAGTATTTCATTTGGAGCCTGGGAATGATAATCTAATTTTACTGACTCTCTGGGCTGTGCCTCTGGAATACAATTTTCCCAATCATTTCAATTCTCATCATTACACATTCAGCCGGGATTTTTTTTTTTTTTACTTGACTCTGTACAGTTTGATTCATCAGTGATTGATATTTTTACCCAACATTAAAGTTTAAAAGGGTAATCCAGTAGAAATTCTCCACAGGCAAATGATTTCTTAATAGAATTTATATTGGTTTCTCTTGTGGGCCTTGGCAAGTCAAAAATGATAACACATTTTGAATACATTTGTAATCGTTAGAAGCAAATGGAACATAACAACAAATGCATTTTAATTATGCGTAATTCAACGTTGGGATAGTTCATCTAAATCTATATAGTAACATTTCTTTATTCAAACAATACACACATAAAGCAAATGCAGATAACCACATTTTCTGGGGTATTGGATAACCACAGAAACAAATAAAAAAGTTACCTTTACTAGTAGAAAAATATCCAGTAAAACATTAAAATACAGAAATTAAGGCTCCGCCTACAGATATCCATAAGGGTACTGTTAAAAAAGATACCCCAGCGGATACTGTGATATAGCTGCTGGAGCATTTTTGGTGCATTTTTGACGTGTTTTCTGGCACTTTTGTTGGTGCTGTTTTTTTTTTGCAGAAGTGCACAGCATTAATTGCTGTGTATTTCTGCCAAAAAAACGCAACAAAAATGTGTTAAAATTAATGCTGTGCATTTCTGGAAAAAAAAAAAAGCTCCAACAAAAGCGCCAAAAAATGCATCAAAAATGCACCAAAAACGCTGTGTGATAGCACCCTAATGGTCACTAAAAATTCAATATGGCACCTCATGGCAAAGAACTCTCTGAGGATTTGAAAAAAAGAATTTTTGCTCTACCTAACCCTTATGAAAGAGTGTAAGGCCATGTTCACACGGCTTAAAATGGGTCATATTTCGGTCCGTAATTACGCGCCGGAGTGCGCAAATTACGGGCTGAAAACGGCCCAGTCATTACGGTAATCCATAGTTCTCTATGAGAACTGTGGATTACGTCTCCTCTCCCTGCTCGGCGAATACCCCGCGGGGGGAGATAAGTGACATGTCATTTACTAGTGGCGTCTACGTGCCGCTGGTAATGCAAGTCAATGGGTTGGCGGAGCGCCGGCCCCCCGCTCCTGCCCCGCCCCCTGCCACACGGCGTAATTGCGGGGCGTAATTACGTCCCGCAGTTAAGCCGTGTGAACATAGCCTAAGAGTGACAACATCTAATTTGACACACCTGCTCCCTATTCACGCCGAAAAGCTTGTAACACTAATAAATACCATGACAAACAAATGGAAAATAGGACAAATGTGCCCATTTTCACTTCGGGGTGTACTCACTTTTGTTGCCAGCGGTTTAGACATTTATGGCTGTGTGTTGAGCAATTTGGAGAGCACACAAAATCTACACTGTTATACAAGCTGTACTCTGACTACTTTACATTGTATCAAAGTTCATGCCTTCAGTGTTGTCCTATGAAAAGATATAATACAATATTTACAAATATGTGAGGGGTGTACTCACCTTTGTGAGATACTGTACATGTGTTAAATTTTCTGCTCCTGTAACTCTTTTATATCAATGCAGTAGATCCCTATGTATTAAAAAAATGGCATACCCCAAATTCCTGTCCATAGTAATAGCTGCCATAAAGTACTGTATGGACAAAACAGTCATATCACCCCTGGTATCCATGTAACAGTAGATTACTGAGAAGCAGAACTTCTCCATTATTACTACTTCCAGCAGTGTCTTATCATGTGAGCACCACACAGGTCATGTGACCCCTGGTATCCAGGTAACAGTAGTATATGGAGGAGCAGAACTTCTCCAGTATTACTACCTACTAACAGCGTCTTATCATGTGACCACCATGCAGGTCATGTGACCCCTGGTATCCAGGTAACACTAGTGTATAGAGAAGCAGAACTTTTCCAGTATTACCACCTCCAGCAGTGTCTTATCATGTGACCACCACACATGTCATGTGACCCTGGTATTCAGGTAACAGTAGTGTATGGAGGAGCAGAACTTCTCCAGTATTACTACCTCCAGCAGCATCTTATCATGTGACCCTGGTATTCAGGTAACAGTAGTGTACGGAGGAGCAGAACTTCTCCAGTATTACTACCTCCATCAGTGTCTTATCATGTGAGCACCACACAGGTCATGTGATCCCTAGTATTCAGTAAACAAGTGTTGGAGGAGCAGAATTCCCGTAAAACCACCTCCAGCAGCGTCTTTCATTTTTACCACCACCAGGCATGGACCCCTGTATCCTAACGTGGTTCTATGGAGGAAAAAACTTCTCAAAATTACCACCTCCCCAGCGTCTTATCATGTCCCACCACACGGGTCATGTGACCCTGGAAATCCGGTAACAGCGTTATGGGGAGCAAAATTCTCCATTATACTGCCCCCATCAGTGCCCTTATCATGTGACCACCACACAGGTCATGTGATCCCTGGTACCCAGGTAACTGGTAGGGGGGAACAGAATTCTCCATATTACTGTCTCCGCAGCCTTATCATGTGACCCCCACACAGGTCATGTGACCCGGTACCGGTAACGTTGTATGAAAAGCGAATTCCCCAGTATTACTCCCCCCATCAGATCTTTCAGGGGCCATCACCAGGTTATGTGACATCCTATACAGAGACAGCAGTTATACAAGTAACTACACACAGTGACGAAGTTGCTGGAGTAATATAGTATTACAAAATTATTTCTATTCGCTTAATCCCATAGATATCATGTCCCCCTTTCGCAACAGTTACCCGGGGACCCATTACTAGGACAGGAATTTGGGGGCTATCCCATTTTTTTTAATAGGGGTTTTTACTGCATTGAAAAAAAAAAGGGGTACAAGCAAAATTTTTAATCATATGATAATCATATTAGATGAAAGGGGACAGCCTCAAAAGCCCCCATTACTATTATCCACTACACACTTACCCTTTCCTCGGGGTATGAGCAGTGTATTATCAATGATGACCCCCATCAACTTCCATATTCCATTCAAATATCGCCAAACTATGACTGTGAGTTAAAGGGAACCTTCCATAGATTATGCCCCCTTGCAGGACACACAAGCAGGACAGACATGCTGTTTCCAGCGCTTCCCCCTTATCTTAAAATGCTGCATTTTTAGAGTATTAACCCACAAATCTTATTCATGGCAGGTTTTTAGCCCGGCCCACAAAAACTAGACCCCCCCCATGACTTTTATTCACTTTTTTCTACCTATTCAAAAAATAGGTTAATCATTGAAGGGGGCGGGGCTCCCCTCAGGGGGGCGGGTTTAAAAAAAACTGACTCTTTGAAGGACTTTTTAAATGACCTTCTGGCTGAAAACTGCGTTTTGAGCTTAAATACACAAAAAACCCAGCATCTTACAAAAATAAGGGACACACCTTTGGAAACAGCAGGTTGACACTACCCTGTTTGCCTCAGCCATGGGGATAACTATGTCGGGTTCCCTTTTAAAAGGAAATTTTGCCCATCAAAAATGACTTATTATTTAACCACATTTTTTATTTTCAACACAATTTTTAAGAATTTTGGTTATTTTTTTATATTTTCCCCCTTCATTTTCATATTTTTTAAAAATTTCTTAATCCTGCAGTTTTCCTTTGGCCACTAAGCCTAAAATGTCTGCACCCTATTCTGTACAGAAAGATTTCAGTAGTCTCCATTATCAGCAAAAGAGGGACAAACTAAACACTCTGATTTCTTCCCGGGTACAGAAATGACTAGAAAATCTCCTATAGAAGTAAAGGGGGACTGTTCATCTTCAGTCCCCTTGTGCATAAGTTACTGAAAAGCATCTCCTGACTGTTTAAAACATTGCAAAAACCCAAATGGCCCAAAATTTGAAAACTGCAAACTTGAATTATTAAAAAAATTTTGAAATGATATAAAAAAATAAAAAAAAAACAACCAGAAATTCCAAAAAAATGTGTTTTAACATTAAAATCAAAACTTTGAGACTCTCGGTTCACATATTTTGTCAAAAAATTTTTAAGCTGCCCACGATTTTCAACGTGATCTCAAAATCGGACAGTCCTACACTATCCTTACATATAAATGGGACTTAAACAATGACTCATTTTTTGATGACACATTCCCTTTAATGGAGACACTCACATAAACCCTCCTGCCACACTGAAACCCCTTTTGTGACAGTTTCTATACCCACTTTCTGCTTCTTTGTGGTTGAACGCTCCATTCGTTTTTCCCGGGTGTTTTTCTTGTTTAACAAAAGATTGGCAGAACACTATATAAAGTGGCACCACAGGTTTTCAGTATAAAAACCTTTGGGAGACATGATGGGGGCCGTAAGGTGGGGGCTCGACACGACAGGAGCAGCGGATAACCTGGGGTACATTTATGAACTTGGTGCTGACGGGCCAGTTCAAAATAGCTTAAGGAGTGTAGAATCACCAAAAATGTATAACCTGTTCTTTGCGTTCATACATACATACGGGATACATCGGGTGCATTTTTGCCAGTACAACAAGTCTCCAGGCACCCCTTTATTGGTCTGGTGTTCTAACGTTATGCGTCGGTTTGGCCAAAAGCCAAATAAATTTTGGTCGACCCCCCAAATGCCCCCACATTTTTTGGGCCGCAGTGGTGGGCAGGCGCAATCCCACCAAAGTTGGAATGCGACTGTTAAACCTTTTTAAAAAACAGGGCCTACAGTTTTATGACGCCAGAAAACTGGCACAACCCCCTTCATTCATGTCACCCCAAGTGTTCCACCATGTGTAAATGCATAGGGAGGGCCCAATAGGAAGGCATAAAAGGTGAAGATAGGAAGCAGTGAAGCAGAGTGGCAGTGACCATTTGTAGTGCCCAGGGCTTTCCAGGCTAAATTCACTCAGGCGAGGTGGAAAATTTTTCCCCCCCCCTCCCCCATGAAACAAAATGCCCATAATGAAAAACAGTGCATCACCTCAACCAAATCTAAAATATACAAAAAGCTTTACCACAATAGTAATATAAATTTAAATAAATAAAAGTCATACGTACCCAATAACCTGCTACACCAACCAAATCCCAAACCACAAAACCACAATCACCAGCACACGGACCGAAAAATACTACAAAACCATGACCACATATCACCCCATAGGGGACCAAAAACAGCAAAAACCCTGACCACATATCACCCGACATAGTGACTGAAATACAAACTGACCATTACTGAATACAAACCTTTAAAATACAACCAATATTACCACATACGTGGTGGGTACCCCTAACACGGGTCGCACCAAAAAAATTGGTTACAGTAAAGTTTTTCTATGACTCACAAAGGAGTCTCTGAAGATTTTTCTCTTTTTCTTTTTTTTTTTTCCATCTGTCCCAGACGCCCTAAGATACTCCCACTCTTCCTTTTAAAAATTTTCAAAAAAAAATATCTTAAGACCCCCCTTTACACATTTTCCAAAACCAAAATTCCCCCTCTATACAAACTCCCCCCTATAGCATCTCATATGGAGCCTGTAATAGCCCCTATACCATGAACCCCTTTTGCCAGTAGATATCCCCTGTAGCCCGTAATCCACCCGTAGCCATTAATGCCCCCGTACCATTGTGCCCCCTGTAGCTAGTTGATGCCCCCCGTACCAGTTTATGCCCCCCTGGCCAGTAGATGCCCCCTGTTATCGAATGCCCCCCTTGTAGCCAGAGAAAAGCCCCCCTTGTACCCGAGATGCCCCCCTTGAGTAGTGTGCCCATTGTACCAGTGATCCCCCATTTTAGCCCTAATGCCCCATTGTACCAGAGATGCCCCCCTTGAAACCAGAGAGCCCCCCTTTTAGCCAGTGATGCCCTCCCTTTTAGCTAGTGTCCCCCATTTACCAGTGATGCCCCCTGTACCATAGATGCCCCCTGTTTTTCTAGTGCCCCCGTAGCCTAGATGCCCCTTACCAGTAATGCCCCCCTACAGTAATGCCCCCCCCTGCCTGTGCCCCCTGAACCGTGATCCCCCCCTGACCGAGATGCCCCCCCGTAGCCATGTGTCCCCTTTAGCCATGTCCCCCCCGTACCCTATGCCCCCCTTGTAGCCGTGACCCCCCCCCCTTTCCGGAGCCCCCTTTTAGCCCCTGATGCCCCCCTTTTAGCCAGTTTTTCCCCCAATTGTAGCCAGTGTGCCTCAATTGTAGCCATGTGCCCCAATTGTAGCCAGTGTCCCCCCTTTTAGCGTGTTCCCCCTTGTACCATAAATGCCCCCCCGACCCGTTTTCCCCCCTTTACCAGAGAGCCCCCCTTGTACCAGGGTGCCCCCTTTACCGGGGATGCCCCCCTTGTAGCCAGTGTCCCCCATTGAGCCTTTTGCCCCCCCTTACCAGGAGCCCCCCTTTTAGCCAGAAAAGCCCCCCCGTAGCCAGTAGATCCCCCCCCTTGACCATAAAATGCCCCCCGTACCATGGCCCCCTTTTAGCCAGGGGCCCCCCTTGTTCCAGGATGCCCCTCTTGTAACCAGTGGGGCCCCCCTTGTAGCCAGGAATGCCCCCCTTACAAGGGTCCCCCCTTGACCATGTCCCCCCCTTTTTAGCCCCGTGTACCCCCCCTTTTAGCCAGGTTTCCCCCCCTTTTAGCCATGGCACCCCTTTTAGCCGGGCGCCCCCCTTGAAACCAAGCCCCCCTTGTACCAGTGTACCCCCCTTGTACAAGGGTCCCCCCGTACCAGTGTGCCCCATTGTACCCTGAACCCCCTTGTGCCAAAAATGCCCCCCTTGTAGCCAGTTACCCCCCCTTGTAGCCAGGATGCCCCCCTTGTAGCAAGGATCCCCCCTTGTAGCCCTGTTCCCCCCTTGTAGCCAGTGACCCCCCTTTAGCCAGTGTGCCCCCGTAATAAAATTTTAAAAAAAAACAAAAGAGTACCACCCGGTCCGCGGCGTCCCGGTCCGGAGCTGCCAGCAGTGGGACTGCAGAGCGGTGTAAGCGATGACGTCATCAGTGCCTTTGCTGCACGCAGCTCCAGGGACCCTCGGGCAGAGCTGCCAGCCGAGGGGATCGACGTCACAGGGGGGTGGTGAAAGCTGTGCGCCCCCCCTTTACCCTGATACAGGGGAGGGGTCAGGACAGGAACGATCCTCCCCCGCCTCCCGGGAGCTGTGGCTCTTGTACTATTTTAAAACAGTCGCGCAGAGTCAGGGGCGCCCCCTCCGGGCGGCAGGGGGGCCGCGGGCCCCCTCGGGTGAGGGAGCCCGGCGCCCCGGGGCACCCACCCCTGCCGCCCCTAGAACCCCGGAGTGCCAGAGGCACCTGCTGAAATTTTTTCAAAGAAAACGACCTAGGCCACATGTAAAACCCTGTTTAGTCAAAAACTCCCTTTTTTTCCCATAGGTTACTATGCCCAAAAAAGAATGAGTTTTAGAACAAACGGGTTTATACTGGGGCCCCAAGTTTTAAACATAGTGGGAGGGGCGTTCCCCTAAAAATTGGATCCTAGCTTCTACTCCGTCGCCACCTTGAAAACAGCCGGCATACCCGTGAACCCCGGGCAGTTTTAACCCTAAGGCCTCATTCACACGGCTTTTTTTGGGCACGGATTGGGCCGTACCCCCCGGGATTTGCGCTGCGTCGCCCCAATCTGTCCCTGCATTCGGTAACCACGCTCTCAAAGAACAGTGGATTCCCGCTCCCCCCCGCTGGGCGAATCCGTGCAGGGGGAAAAAGTACATCAATTATTTAAAGCGCGTACGCGCCATAAAAAATGCATTGTCTATGGGGCCGGGAGCGGAGCCCCCGCCGCGCGCCGGCCCCCGCCCCGTCCCGCCCCTTATTCACGGCGGATTTGTGAGCTCAATACCGCTCACAAATCCGTCGGGTATAAGCCGTGTGAACACGGCCTAAAGCAGCAGACACCGGGACCAGAACATCCCGGGAGTGTCGGGATGCCGGTGTTGACCCGAGGAGTGGAGGACCCGAGCGGCGGGAAGAGAAAAAAGAAGAGGAGGCTTCCTGGGCACGTGACTGAGGTGCGGCCTGCGAAGGGATCCCACGTGCATCGGCCCGCGCTTCTGGTGTGGCGCGGACAGACCTGCTGCGGCTGCTGTCACCTAGACGTGGTGTTACTCCCTGAGCCCCGACTGTCACCTGGTACAAGCTCCGGAGCCAGCCCTGTACAGCAGTGGACACAAAGCCGCCATCGAGGTGCACAGAGGAGCTCCTGAACCGCGCCGCTGAGTAGGCCACCATAACTGATAGGTACTCCGGATCATCCCTACTGTCTCCAGAGCGCCGGTTACTGCATACCCTGCAAGTAAGGTACAGGGGACATCCATAACCTGCCCATAAGACTGGCAGGATACCAGCTTCCCTAGCCCTACCATCAGGGGACTCATAACCCACATCTACTGAGATACCCCACGGCACCATTTTTCCCAGAAGTTCTGGACTATTTTTGGCCCAGCTACTTCCAGTTTGGCCACGACCTGCATCCACCAAGCCCAGTTATTAGTTTCTCTCCCCCTTAAGCTGTCTTGATCTAACATGCCTAAATAACAAAAAGGTTCAAGGTCGCAGAGGAGACTCACAGATATGGCTTTAACTAAAGTCACATTGCAACCTGTCCCTCCAGAGGAGGCAGCATACTCCACTTCCCTCACTGCACATGTGGGACATTCAGAGTACTCCTGGCCTTCGTCCCAGAGCCCGGGAAATGAGGGGGAGGAGTGGGTACTGTCTAAGGATGCTGAGGATATAGACTGGAAAGCTTACCTTCATACCGACTAAAGAGGATTTTAAATCTCTGGTCCTTGAGGTCAAAGAAGCGTATAAAAGGGAGATTGCTGCTCTCCAGCAAAGCCTTACGCACAAGGGGGACAGGGTTGATAAACTGGAAGAGGCCCATGATGACACCTGGAGATATGTCTCTCAGCTACAGCTAACGGTCAACAATCAAGCTAGAGCATTGAGGGAGACCTCCCGCCATATTGAGGACTTAGCTAACAGGGGAAGGAGTAATAATATCCGAATAAAAGGTATCCCCGAATCAAAAGATAAAAAAGATCTGAATGTTATACTCGGCGTTATATTTAACAACCAGCTGAGGGAGCCCCTGTCGCACCATATTCAGTTGGACAGAGCTCATCGCGCCCTTCGACCTAAGGGTGCGTCAACTCAGCCGAGGGATGTGATCTGTTGCATTCACGACTTCGTCGTTAAAGAGAAAATTATGGCCAAGGCTAGTCTATGAGAGATGTGCAGTACAAGGGGACTTCAATTCAGTTGTATCCAGATCTCTCGTGGATCACACTCCAAAAACGTCGATGCCTGCAACCTCTCCTCATGTCCTTGAAAGAGCGAAAAATTGTCTATCGCTGGGGTTTCCCCTTTTCACTTACAGCGACCAAAAACGGCCGATCAACGACCTTGAGGTCATACGCAGACCTTCCCACCTTCTGCGCAGAATTAGAAATTGCTAAACCTGACATTCCTGACTGGAAGCTTGAAACCCCGGACCCGGCACCAAGCCCGATTTGGAGTCCATCGCAAGAACAAACAAGCCCCCTCTCCTAAAAACTCTCCTACAATCCGCTCACCGAAGGGCCTAGGGTGAAGGGCCATAGCTTATGACTTGAGTGCTTTAGTTTCCTTAGTGTCCCACCAGGACTTATACACCACTGCCAAGGTGTTGCTCTTTTATTTTAGCATAAATTTAGGTTATTGTATAGCTTAGTGTCATTTGCGATCATAGAGTCTATTCGTTTCTTTCCCATCCCCCTCCCTATCTCTTTTTTTTTTCTTCTTCTTTACGAACAAAATGTGAAGATACTTTCAGCGGGTTGCCATCAGAGGTGGCTCTGATTAGAAGCCAGCTGACGGTCTTCCCCAGTGAGGGATCTTTCTTGCGGAGCTCTCTCTTTGAGGGATTCTCTTTTGGCCAACGTTTTACCATCTTTGGCCATATCCTCTCCAGGCCATCTTTGGCCTTGGTAATTCTGATACTGTTACCCACTGTTGGGGCGTTTTGCATTGATGACTTTATGACTTATGTATTTCTTGTTTATGCATGTTTTGTCCTGTCTATCTCCCACCCCCCTCCTTTTGTGTCTTCTGTGGGACCAATCCGAATGAATCTATCTTGGATCCCCTTTCTTTAGCCCAAGCCTGGATTATATGAGCTGTGGGGACAGGGTTTGTATTAATAATGGCTAAGATTATACACTCACCGGCCACTTTATTAGGTACACCTGTCCAACTGCTCGTTAACACTTAATTTCTAATCAGCCAATCACATGCCGGCAACTCAGTGCATTTAGGCAGTAGACATGGTCAAGACAATCTCCTGCAGTTCAAACCGAGCACCCAGTATGGGAAAAAGGTGATTTGAGTGCCTTTGAACGTGGCATGGTTGTTGGTGCCAGAAGGCTGGTCTGAGTATTTCAGAAACTGCTGATCTCCTGGGATTTTCACGCATAACCATCTCTAGGGTTACAGAGAATGTCCGAAAAAGAAAAAAACATCCAGTGAGCGCAGCCCCTGTGGGCGAAATGCCTTGTTGATGCCAGAGGTCAAAGGAAAATTTGGGCAGACTGGTTCGAGCTGATAGAAAGGAAAACAGTGACTCAAATAGCCACCCGTTTACAACCAAGGTAGGCAGAAGAGCATCTCTGACGCACAGTAAAGGCGAACTTTGAGGCAGATGGGGTACAGCAGCAGAAGACCACACCGGGTGCCACTCCTAAGAACAGAAACTGAGGCTCCAATTTGCCCAAGCCATCGAAATTGGACAGTAGAAGATTGGAAAAACGTTGCCCGGGGCTGATGAGTCTCGATTTCCCGCTGCGACATTCGATGTAGTCAGAATTTGCGTCAACAACATGAAAGCATGGGTCCATCCTGCCTTGTATCAACGGTTCAGGCTGGTGGTGGTGTCATGGTGTGGGGAATATTTTCTGGCACTCTTTGGGCCCCTTTGGGACCAATTGAGCTCATTGCAACACCTTTTGAATCTATGCCACGAAGAATTGAGGCAGTTCTGAAGGCAAAAGGGGGGTCCAACCCGTTACTAGCATGGTGTACCTAATAAAGTGGCCGGTGAGTGTATGGCTTAATGTTAAAGGGCTAAATTCAGCTGTTAAAAGACGTCTCCTGAGCTCTGAATTAAGATCATTGGGTGCAGACTTTGCGTTTATACAGGAGACGCACTTAAACCAAGAAGGGAATTTTGCCTTTGTAAAACATCTTTATCCGAATGTGTATGTTGCTTCACAAAACAGGAAAAAAGCGGGTGGCAATATTACTCTCCCGCAATTGCCCAATCAAGGGTTTTAAAACCCATCCTAGATGGAAGGGCCGTACAATAAAAAAAGGGGTCTGCCCAAGCCCCCTATATCCTTTGCAATTGTAGCTCCAACCGTTCTAAAAATTAAATTTCAAAAGGGGTATTCCAAAAGGATCCTGATTGTTAGCTATTTTTAGTAGGGGCTTTTAAATTTTCCCCCTTTTTCGGATACATGATGGGCTGCAAATCGGGGATACTCCCCTTTTCTCGCTTCAGGGGGGCTCTCCAAATTTCCAAAATTTATTAGGGCACAGGTTATTTGATCTTTGGGGTGCAGCACCCGGGGACAGAGCCTACTTTACTAGTCCCGCCTATGTTCACTCCCCCCATAATTCTTTTTGGGTAACATTCCAGCTTTGAGAGTAATGATTCTGAGGGGGGCCAAATCCAGGGCAGACCAGCCCCGAAACTATAACTCGCTGAAACTTTTGAACTCTTTAATACCGCAGACCATTGGAGGTTAAATAAAGTTTTTGAAGTCCCCAGAATTGGGGGAACAATTGTGAAATTAAATTTGGATACTTCTCACTAAGAGGACCATTCCCTCTTTGGGGGGTCCTGAAAGCACACAAACGGTTTTGGGGGACGGAAACGTCAAAGGCTTTGCACAAATGGGATAGAGGCCCCCAAAGGGGGAAGCCTTTAGCAGTTAAAGGGCCCTAAGAGCAAGTACTTCAAACCTTCTAACTGACCTTGGGGCGCATATTTGATACGGCACCAACTGAAAAGCTTTTAAGTACCCAAGCAAAAGTATTTAAGGGAAAAAAAAGCCCCACATTGCTTGCCAAACAATTGAAATGAAACAAATGGGGCACCACAGGGGATTGAGGGACTCACGGGGGGCCTTAATAATGATCCCGATAAACTCCCAAATTTTTAAAGGCTATTTTTTAAACCCTTATGCCCCGACAGAAATTTTTACCATTTAACCGGCAGGGAGATGAAATACTGGGGCCTTCCTAAAAATTAAACCTTCCCAAACTCACGTCCCCCACCCTGGAAAGGTAATCTCCAATAGGCGGGAAAAGATAAAGAAACTTAAAGACCTCTGAAGGAAAAAACCCGGCCCAGATGGCTTACCCATTTTTAAAAAAAACCGCTTTTCCCCAATTAGCACCACCCCCATCTGCCCTTTTTAACTCCTTCCTTTAGGCTCTCAATTCCCCAGCGTTTTCTCTTCGTTTTTACCCCTTTCCCCCAAAACCAGATTCGGCGACTGATTAGCTTTAAGGCTCCCACAGATAATACCTCAACAGGGGGGTTTTTCGGGGCAGGGGGACAATACAAGACAGCTTTGACCATAATAATCAACCGGGAAGACCAGGAGGCACTTTTCCTGAGTCTTGACCCAGAAAAGGCCTTTGACTGCTTGAATTGTTCTTTTTCATCCTCTGTGACCCTTGGGCTTTTGGTCATTATGGTCTTTTATGACAGCGATCAAGGGCCTGTATTCTACCCCTAGCAACTATCCGGTTTTGCTCCATGTGTGTGTCGCTCCCTTCCAATCATGTGACGGAACCAGCCAGGGATGCCCACCTCCGCCCCTTCCCTAGATTTGTTTTGTCTATAAGAACCTCTTGCAGCCGCCATAGCTGAATCCAGAATATCAAGGGCGTAAATATAGTTTAATAGGGAATTTAAAATGTCGTTATTTGCAGACGATATTCTGCTTTCAATTACTTCACCGCCCATATAACTCTGCCCAATTTACACTCCTTTTATTGGATGAATTGGAAGATAACTGTTTAATAATTCAATAACTGGAAAACAGAGGCCTTGCCGGATAACATCCCCCAAGTGAAAAAAAAAAGAAAAGGAAAAAAAAAAGGGAAAAATAAAAAAAAAAGCCCAGTTGACAAACCTAGAGCTTAATTTTTAAATACAACTGGAAAAAAAGGAATCCTTAAATACTTGGTATAACTAAATGGCTCCTTTTTCCGCTGTCTACCACCCAATTATCACACCCAAACTGTTTACGGAACTTAGGAACCAAATGTCCCAATTTGGGCAGCGGATTGCCATTATCTTGTTCTGGTAGAAATTGCCGCAGTTAAGATGACACTGCTACCTAAATCTCTCTCTACCTTCTTTGACTCTTGCCAGTGAAAGGTGCCCTTGGGGGATCTAAGATCAATTCAAGCGGCTATAATTCGGTTTATTTGGGCCTAAAAAAGACATAGAGTCCCGAAGACAGTCCTCCTGGCTCCTAAACATAGGGGGGATTTGGGGGTCCTGGACCTATTGAAATATTTCTGGGCCTCGCAATTATGGTGCATTATTGGATGGTCCCCTTTATATGCTTATTCAGCTTGGGCGGAAATAGAAAAGCTTTGGCTGGCCCCAATCCACCCTAACTCCCTGTTGTGGGACACCTCACGTATCCACATTGACAAGCCTTTACTGGGTCCAATGGCTCTATTACGGAAAATATGGGTTACCTGCTCTAGACGGTTTAGCATGTGCTCGTAGGTATCACCCATGACCTTGTTTCTTTTTCAGCCCCATCTCCCAGATAGTTTGTAATCAGGTAGTTATAAATTATGGTTTGAAAAAGGTCTTTTTCGCTTTGCGGATGTGGTGGAGCCTCGGACAAGGAAATTAATGACCTTCGAGAACATGAAGTCCTCCTTTGAAATACCAGACCCTGCATATTATTCTTACCTGCAGATCGGCCACTTCCTTCGGCAGGTATCGGGAACAGATAAAGTGTCCACACCCACCCGATTTGAGACTCTTTGTAGGAACAATCATTCGAGGTCTAATTTCGGCTATCTATCAGATACTCCTTGACCCTGACTCCGAGGATCCCCCCAACCATAAATATATGGAGAAGTGGAATAGATACCTAAGTGAGCCACTCTCAACGGATGAATGGCAACATGTTTGGAGGGGGGCGTCAAAGACTTCAATATGCGCTTTGCACAAAGAAAATCAGTACAAAATTCTATTTCTTTGGTATCATACCCCTTATTTAATTCATAAATTTAACCCTAGAACGCATATTGGGGGCCTTTTAGGCCCCCATGCTTACATTTTTGCTATTATCTGCAAAATTACTTTAGTTAGAATTTTGAAACTCCATCTATTCCTCAAGTATGTCATTGTTGATAATATCCAGTTGTTCATATAATTTTTTTTCATGGCATTTATGGTGTTACAATGCTTGTTTGGTGAAAACTACATCTGTACGAATTGGGGGCCTTTTAGGCCCCCGCTGTTTTTATCATGTTCTCAGAAGTGTTCGTGTCTCAAGTTACTTTATTTGTACTCAGTAATGCTGGTGGAGGGGCCAGGGTGTGATAATAACATGTGAGGAGATCATGTGATTTTTGGAGGGAGTGTTCATGCCATGACATGACATCAGGTACCCTGAACACAGTAATGAGCTGTGTATATAGAGTACTGAGGACAGTATACACTGTGAGCTAATTGCTGAAGGACCTGTGATAAGATAAGCTGTTGAGAGGAAATCTGTTTCATTTTCTAACATCTAGTCTTCCTCCAAGTGTCTGACTGACCAAGAGATTGAAGCGATTATGTTTCAAAGTGATGATAAAAGTGAACTATCTTTGTCTGATGAAGAATATCTGCCACCAGCTAATCACACATCCTCCTCCAGTGATTCTTCTGATGATGAAGAAGTGAATCTAGTGGATCCTCAAGAAGTGATAAGTAGAACATCCAAAACGAATGTTTTTTGGGACAGTAATCCTACATTAGTCGAACGTACCCCAATACACAATATTGTGAGACAGGCTCAAGGAGCTGTGGAAAGTCCCAGTTACTTTTACCCCTAAAGATGTATTCTGTATTATTTTTCTGACATATTTGCAGAAGAGGTCCTATTAATGTTCAAACCTAGAAGGAAGGCGTATCGCTTTCAGCAAAAAATAAGTCACTGAAAAATATCTCAAAAGAGGAACTTATGCATATATTGGACTTTTTCCTGCTGGCAGGGAGTCAAAAATCGTATGATGTCCCAATACGAGAATTATTTCTGGACCCACTTTCTGATCCACACTATAAGGCGACAATGTCAGTGGGCAGATATGAGGAAATTAGAAGACTCATTCGCTTTGATGATAAGCAAACTCGTGCAGCGAGGTTTGAAACAGACAAATTAGCCCATATCAGTTATATCTGGAACATATTTATCAAAAATTGCACAAAACTTTACAATCCTAGTACTAATGTAACTGTAGATGAGCAACTTGTACCGTTCAGAGGACGCTGCAAATTCATACAATACATGCCCAGCAAGCCAGCCAAGTACGGAATAAAAATCTTCTGGATGTGTGATTCTGCAAGTTATTATGGCATAAATGGTGTAATCTACTGTGGCAAAGAGGTTGGTGCACCAGTACAAGAAGGATCTGGGGTCTGAAAATAGTAAAAACTCTTGCTGTTTCCAATATTCAATTCAGGTAGAAACATCACCATGGACAAATTATTCACCAATGTTGAACTAAGGCAATTTTCTGCTTGCAAAAGCTATTACACTTGTTGGTACTATAAAGCAAAAACAGACGAGAAATTCCAGCAGCACTAAACACAATCGTCAGCGAGCACTTTATGAGAGTGTCTTGGATTCAATAACAAAGCGACTTTGGTATCTTACAAGGCGAAGAAGGAGAAATCTGTAATTTTACTCAGTACCATGCATCACGATTGCAGTGTTGACAGCAATAACCAAAAATTGAAACCAGAAATCATCCTGCATTACAATGCGCAATGACAAAAGGAGGTTAATAAAATGTGATGAGATGTTGGGAGAATAATCTCGTGTAGAGGCAACAAAATGATGGCCTGTCAGTACTATTTTCAATATAGCATTGATGTAGCAGCCCTAAATTCATTCATTATTTATACAGAAACTCAATCTGCAATTTCATGCACAGAGGAATGGAAGTAGCGCTTATTCTGAAGGACCTTATGTCATGAACATGTAAAGTCCTCACATGATAGAGCTAAGCGACTTAAATGCTTGCCAAAGCAAATAAAAAAGCAATGAAACTGGATGCCAGCCCACATCACCATAAAACTCTATAATTGCTATAAAACTCCCTTAAGTGCAAGTGCTGAGAAGAATATGTTGTCCAGTTGTAAAACTTATATATGTATTTTCTTTCATTTACAAGACCTATTTTAATGACCTTGCTAGTTCCTATTGCGCATAAGATTTCATATATATGTGCTTTTCATACTTTTGTTGTATGGTTTAACTTTAAAAAAAAATACAGTTGAACAAAAGAAAACAAAAACAAAACAAACTGCAGTCTGAGAGTAATACCAAAGACTCAGTTGTAGAGAAGCCCCTGTATAGTAATAGATTGCCAGAACAAAGTACATGGTTGCACCTGAGGTCATAAGACTTTAGTGCCAAACCTGATTAGAGGAATGTAAGTAAAATCGGAAAGGAGTACTACAGAGTAGATTTTAGAGACCCATAGTGGTTTGAGAAGACCCAAAGACCCAAAGATATGGACTGCTCAGAAAGGTCAGGTCACCTTTTCCCACATTACCCAGAATCAGGTTAAAGCAAAGTGTATAATTACATATTAATAGCCACTAATTCATTTATAAATTCTTCCATCACCAGATGCCAATGTTCCAGGAACCCTGCATACTTACGGCCTAGTTATACACCAATGTGTAAATTCAGCATATTTGCCATAACATTAGAAAGTATTAAGTGTTTTATGACAAGATACAATATAGGGTCCATTTAAAATTTAAGGAACCATGGTCACATGAGGTTTGTGCCCCCCTTGCTGAGGGCAGCACAAGCTAGTGTCAGACCTGCTGTTCCCAGCACTGTGCCCCTTATTCTGTAAGATGCAGCAGTTTTAGAGCATTTACCCCTTAAATCTTATTCATGAGCAGGCTAGCTCCGCCCACTGACAGTTATTCACATGTTTCTACCTATTTAAAGTAATAGGTTTGTCAGTTGAGGTGGGCGGGGCTAGCCTCCGATTGGCCGGGTTTGAAAAAAACTGACACTCTGAAGGACTCTTCGAATGACTCTTCTGGCTGAAAACTGCAGATTTGAGCATTAAATACACGAAAACTCCAGCATCTTACAGAATAAGGGACACAGCGCTGGAAACAGCATGTCTGACACTACCTTGTTCTGTCCTCAGCCAGGGGGGCAAAAACTATGTGACAGGTTCTCTTTAAGGCTTCTTTTACAGTAAGATGGAGCCTCGTGAAAGCCCCCCCAGTAGTTGCCCATTTTGCCCCAATTTAACCAGTCCTAAAACAATGAGGTGTAACATGTTCAGGGTTTCAATGCAAATGCTGCAACAGGTTACCCACTTTCCAGGTTTAATTTATAATACAGTTGTCTTCTCCCAGACAGAGTGAGCTTTAGACCCCCTTGGGCTCTAAGTGTGACTGCTGCTTTTTCCCTCATATAAAAACAGTATATACCTGGCTATTACCCTAGAGACCAATTAATTTTGCGGCCTAGGACAGTGTAATGGCGTGCACCGTGGTCTGACACCTGGTCCGTGGTTGACACCCAGGATCTGAGATGGGTCATGCCTGCTCCCAGCCTCTATTTCCCCATGGAGGTACTCACCCATCCTTGCCCGGTTCTTCACTCGGCTGGCACGCTTCTCTGCTTCCTCCCACTGCCTTGAGACAGATTTCCCCTGCTGGCCTCTAGGGGCCTGTCTGCATTCTCCTGGATTTAAAGGGCCAGCTCACAATAGGTAATTCTTCCCCAGCTAATGCCCTGGAGACTGGGGCTTTTTAGGGATCCTCCTCCCTATTACGTGGACCCAGTTGCTGGTGTCCATTCCCTAGTCCATTTCTGTGTGTTCTCTAGTGAGTCATTTCTATTGCTGACCCTGCCTGTGCCCTGCCTGTCCAGACCTTCCAGCTTGTTCCAGCGACACGTTAAGCCCAGATTCCAGGCACCATGGTTCCGTATTCGGCTGCCAGGACCTGCATTGGGGGTAGAGACCTGGGGGTTCCGTGCAGCAAAGCCTTCCTGGCTTTTGCGGTGGCCTCCGGTGAAGACCAGGGGTCCCTTTGACTCTGCTCCTTGACGTAGGTTACGCCAACCCTACGTAGTGACCTGCGGACCCACCTCCCATCCTTCAGTCTTCATGACAGGCAGTATGTTATATCGTGTTTACATGGAGATTGCACTAGTGTTAGTGACAATACAGTATATCCTATTTATAACGGTGAAGCACCTTCCTCACTTAAGTGTATGTTTGTTTTTTACTTAATTGTAACAATCAGTTGAAAATACCTGACCTGCCTTTAAATTACAGGAAATGATTCATTATTTGCCAGCATAAAGATATCTGCGCTGTTATGACTCATCCCTGTTTTAACAATAGAGAAAAAATGGGAACTTAATAACAGGCGCTTTCAAAAGAAAAATTATTTTGGTAGCTACTACAGATAGAAAAGACACATTAAGGACTCATCCAGATAAAATAATGGTTTAAATATGTGGAGGGTTAACAAAAGGATTTAGAATGGTATAGAGGAATATATGGATATCACATGGACCTTAAAAGAGGGGATCTCCTGCTCATGGCCCTCCTTTTTGAGCTAGGATAAGATGCAGACTCAAATGACTCTGTCATGTCAACATCCATCACATTATGCAATATTTTCCCTGCAGTGAGCTCTGTAGGGAACTGCCTGGTTAGCTGTGGCTTCCCCAACTATTTGCTAGGAGTACCAGGGGCAGGATCTGTGGAGATCAACTGATCTCCCAAGAGATCACATTTCATGAATGGTTATCTCATCAGAGTCGACCACTTTGGAAATGTGGCCTCTTGGGAGCAAGTCTGTTGTGACTAATAACTGGTTGTATAATGACTAGTGTTGAGCGATTATTATCGACAAAGTTGAAATCGGCACGCGATAATTTAGGTTAAAATCTGTGCATAATCTATTAATATCGCGCCATTTTCGGCGCTTCCTGTCATTTTGGCGGCCAGCAAATCAGCTTACAAGAATAGAGCAGGGTGAGATGTGTGAGCGATGTCATGACTGGGATGTGTATGGTTGCGATTGGTTGGAAAAATCACATGACCTCGTTTTACATAGAACAGCCCTTCCTGTTCATGATCAGTGTGTATCAGTATCTCAAAGCAGTAGGACGTGCGCTCTGCCTCTGTGCAAACAGCTCAGCGAAATTATTCTATTTGTTCACAGAGACAGCTCTACTTTTAGATGTGATCCTTAGAACTCAGTTAGATCAGAGATTTGCAGATTTTAGATCATTAGGCAGAGAATTTTAAAGGAGCATCTACCGCTGTAAAGTCACAGGGGGAGGGGGAGCGGGGGAGGGTGGCCCCGCAGGCGAACACAGACAAGCTCTTTAAAGAATACTGGATATTGTATTGCAGATATTGCATTGCAATAGCTTTATTATTAACAGTTTACTTGGATATTGGGCAGCCACTTTGATTATCAACATTTCAGATAGGTGTTCTTTTTAAATTTTGCCCAGTTCAGCTTTGTTGATAGAGGTACCTTGCAGTTAAATTTGAATCCAGCAATTGTGTAGTCACCACAGGTTGATAGGTGCCAAAAATACCTTTTATTATCCGTATACATTTCAGATACGTGTTTTTTGCACTTTTGCCCAGTCCAGATTGGTTGATAGAGGTACCTTGCAGTTAAATTTGAATCCAGCAATTGTGTAGTCACCACACGTGAATTGATAGGTGCCAAAAATACCTTTTATTATCCGTATACATTTCAGATACGTGTTTTTTGCACTTTTGCCCAGTCCAGATTTGTTGATAGAGGTACCTTGCAGTTAAATTTGAATCCAGCAATTGTGTAGTCACCACAGGTGAATTGATAGGTGCCAAAAATACCTTTTATTATCCGTATACATTTCAGATACGTGTTTTTTGCACTTTTGCCCAGTCCAGATTTGTTGATAGAGGTACCTTGCAGTTAAATTTGAATCCAGCAATTGTGTAGTCACCACAGGTGAATTGATAGGTGCCAAAAATACCTTTATTATCCGTATACATTTCAGATACGTGTTTTTTGCACTTTTGCCCAGTCCAGATTTGTTGATAGAGCCACCTTGCAGTTAAATTTGAATCCAGCAATTTTGTTTTGATTTGAGGGATTTGAGAATAGCTGTGATTTGCCGTCTTTTAATAAGAGACGTTCCAAAACTCTTCCATACCCTCTCAAATTTTATCTTTCTGAACATGGAGCGAAATGCAGGTGGTAAGCGAGCAAAGAGGGGGGTAGGACATGGAGGTAGAGGTACGAGAGAAGGTGCTCCTTCCAGTGCTAGCGACAACACCCGGATTGTCGGTTGCAGGACCGTCAGGCCTGTCATCGCTGGGTCAGGGCCCTGTGAATCTCAGTAACAAGCAGCGGCGCAAATCTGTTCTTCAGTGGTTAATGCAACCTGCATCCAGCAGTCTTACCTCCTCGTCCTCCCAGTCACGGCCACAAATGTCATCATCAGCATCATCAGCATCCATCCAACATGAAGCGAAGGCAGCCCAAATGTCAACTCGTGTACCCACCACTGTGGATAATCCATTTTCTGAAGACCTCTTTGATGACAAAATGCGGTTGGGGTCAGAAAACATGTTAAAAGATCAAGAGGCCAAAGAGGATGATTTTCTCTGCTCTGACGTCCAGTTACTGATGCCATCAGAGGAGGAGAAGGAAGCCGGTCAATCGGCAAAAATCCCGGGCGGTCGGCAATGCCTTGCAGTCACTCTTGCTTGTAGCCCGCAGCTCCTGGATGCAGAATGTCAGGACGACGAAGTCACCTGTGTTGATGATGATGATGACGACAATGAGGATCCAACTTGGTCTTTTCAGAAGAATTTTCTTGTGAGCGCTTCATCGCTGGACGAGGAGGAAGACGATGGGGAGTGTCAGTACGGTCCCGCCTCAAAAAGGGAAGGGCGGTCGCAGAAGTCCGCTGATATGATTCCGCCAGCCACGGTCAAGCGGAAACCCCGCCCTCGCTATCGCCGTCAAAAAGGTCTAGGACCTCTTAAGCCTGGGCCTTCTTTGAGCAAGCCTCTGATTCACCCAGCGATATCATATGCTGCCTTTGCCGTAAACGCTTAAGTAGAGGCAAGAATCTTAGGTGTTTAACCACCACCATGTCTAGTCACATGCAGCGAATGCATGATTTGAAATGGAGGCAACACTTGCCAAAAAAGGCCAGACCGACGCCGGGCTTCCAACCACTGTCACAACCCTCTGTCTCCGCCTCCTCCTCCTCTGCCACCACCAAGCGTTCCTCAGCTGCCCATGTCTCTCAGAGTCATGATCAGGGATCAGCCTCTGCTTCAGCCTCCACCGTCGCCCGAGTACCACCAGCACCACCAGAGACCCATCCTACCCCTTCTCCTTCCGCCAGTTTGACGACCTGCACGCCATACAGCGGCCAGTCTAGCAGCCAGTATTCTGTCTTCCAGGTTTGGGAGCAGAAGAAACACTTTAACCCAAACCATCCCAAAGCCAAAAGCCTGAATGTCGGCATTGCCAGGCTTTTGGCCTTGGAAATGTTGCCTTTCCATCTGGTGGACACAGATGGGTTCCGCCACATCATGGCCCTTGCCTGCCCCCAATACCAGATGCCGAGCAGGCATTTCTTTGCCAGAAAAGCCGTCCCTGCCCTGGCCAGCCACGTGTCATCTAAAATTTCAAGCGCGTTGTCTGCATCTGTGGCTGGAAAAGTCCATCTGACCACCGACACATGGACTAGTAAGCACGGCCAAGGCCGCTATATCTCTGTGACAGCTCACTGGGTGAGCTGGGTGGATGTCTCTGGGGGTGACGGTGGCTCTCAGGCTCGGCGCACGCTCTTCAAAACCGCAGGGATGGTGCAGGGCTCTTTCCCCCAAGGTCCTCTGGTGGCATCACGTGCCCAGAGAAACCAGGCCGTGTTGAAATTAATCTGTCTTGGAGACCGTCCACACACAGGTCAGGAGCTGTGGACGGCTCTCCGCAACGAGACCAAGCGCTGGCTGGGTGACAAGAACCTTGTGCCAGGCAAAGTGGTGTGCGATAACGGGTGAAATCTGCTGGCCACCCTTAAGATCGGTAGGCTGGAGCACATCCCTTGCCTGGCACATGTCATGAAACTTGTCGTCCAGAAATTTCTAAAGAGCTACCTGGGTCTGGACTGCCTGCTGAGGAAGGCTCGAGGTCTGAGTTCACACTTCCGCCGTTCGCACCCTGCCTTTCTCCCGCCTGGCTGCGTTGCAGCGTCAGCTCGCCTCCCCCGTCAACCGTCTCCTTGTTGACGTGGCAACACCCTGGAACGCCACCCTCCACAGGCTCCACCGCTTGGGGCCGCAGCGCAATGCCATTCCACAGGACAACGTAACACATGGCCTGACAAGCAGCGGTGCGGACCTCGGGTGTTGAGCCACCGAGAGTGGAGGCAGTTGAAAGAGCTCTGCACCATCCTTGCCATTTTGAAGAAGCCACCAAAATGTGTCTGTGCAGACAATGCCCTTGTCAGCATGACATTGTGGTGATCTTAGTTCTGGAACGATCGTTGGACACTCTGAAACAACAGGTCCCACCAGCGACGGAGGAGGAGACGGACACAGATACGGACACGGAGCCTTTCTCTCCGTCGAATCCACAAGGCTCTACAGTTTCTCAATTTTATCGGTCTTCATTAGGCAGTGTTCGGGGTCCAGGGCTAGTGCAAGCGGCGCATCAGCTCTCAGGGTGCATCATCTCAGGCAAGTCAGGGCTGTGTTGAAGCTGTGCCGGAGGAAGCGGAGGAGGAGGAGGAGGAGTATTCCTAGACACCGACGTTACCGACGTCCCTGCCTTGGAAAGAGGTTGGCGTGAATTTAAAGCAGAGGAGGAAGATGAGGAAGATCAGTTTGCTAGTGCCCCTCGATCCAGAGGCTTGGGAAATCAAGACTCCATCTCTCACATGAGTGCTTGGATGCTCCATTTCCTCCAACATGATCCTCGCAGTAAGGCCATCAAAATGAACAACAGTTACTGGGTGGCCACCCTCCTGGATCCCCGGTACAAAACAAAATCAGCACTTTCCTTCCACCCACCCAAATAGAGAGTAAAATGCAGGAAATGGAGACCTTGCTGATTGATCAACTGGAGACATCTGTTGTGTCTGCTTCACGTTCCTCAAATGTCACGGTGGAACAACATCAGCGACGTGACAGCAGTAGAGTGCCAAGTAGCCGTAGCGGCAGCAGCAGCAGCAGGCAGGGTGGCAGAAGCCTAATGGGTGACCTCTGGCAATCTTTATTTACCACCTCACCAACGCATGCAATACAGGGCACACATCCAACACACAGAGACCAGCTTAAGATCATGGTGCACGACTATCTGCGTCTCAAAACACCGATGTTTTTGTACGTGTTCCGGACCCAATAGACTTCTGGGAATCCAAAATGGACGAATGGCCCGAGCTGGCTCGTCACGCCATAGAGGTGTTGTCCTGCCCAGCAGCCAGTGTCATATCTGAGCGGACCTTCAGTACAGCTGAAGGAGTCATTACAGACAAACGCATCCGGCTTTCCACAGATAATGTGGATCGTTTGACTTTCATCAAGATGAATCAGGCATGGATCTCTGATGATGTTGTGGCCCCAATTGCCGAGGTCACCGATGAGTTGCCGGTCTACTTCACATTCTTCTTTAAACAGAAATGGTCCTCTTGAAAACTTTTTTTTAAAATGATTATTTCTTACTGCAATTTTTATTCTCGGTTCCCAACAGTTCATTTTGCTGGTTTTGCTGTGAGGAGACTGTAAAAGACAGCAAGGTTTCATGACAACACCATATTCCATTTACTCACTATATCTTTAGAACTTTTCGTATTGTCAATGGTTTTGAGGTCATGTTGCTGTGAGATACAGCTATAATTATGGTCCTTTGGAACAGAAATGTGGCATTTCTCCATCACAATTTTTAATAGTGGCTGAGAAGTCATGTTTATAATTTTTTGGGGTCATGTTGCTGGGAGATACAGCAATAATCATGGTCCTTTGGAACAGAAATGTGGCTTTTGAGTGGCATTTCTCCCTCACAATTTTTAACAGTGGCTGAGAAGTCATTTTTATAATTTTTTGGGGTCATGCTGCTTTGAAATGCAGCAACACTACGGGTCCTATTCTAAAAAATTTTGTTTCTAACAGACATTTGTTCTTCACAATTGTCAAAAGTGGCTCAAGGGTTATGTTTTGAATTTTAGGGGGCATTTTGCTGTGACATGCAGCTATACTACAGGTCCTATTATAAAAAAATGTTGTTTCAAACAGACATTTGTTCTTCATGATTGTCAAGATGGCTCACGGGTGATGGTTCTGTCATAAACAGGAATAGGTAGGACACTGTTAATGGACACATATTGCAAAATGACTTGTTTTTGCAAGATCTTTAACATAGCTAGCAATCCCTGTAATGAGACAACCCATTTAATACAATTAAAAAAGAGAAAAAAATACATGGTGGGATTCCATCCTATTTTAAAAATGTGTTTTCTGGAATTAAACTATTAAAAAACTTGCATGTACAAAATAGCTGGTAAAAAAATTCCTCTGAATTGTACAAGGGAGGTACAGCAAGACATGACCAGATGTAGGTTATTCAGAGGACATGGAGTATGGAGCACGGACAGAGAACAAAGAACAGAGACAATTTCCTCCAGCACGTTGAGTAAAATGAGAAAAAGAATGCCAAGAAAAAGGGCACCTGGGTGGAACAGGAGCATTAACCACCAGTATTTCCAAGTGAAGCTCAATTGGTCCGCACTCATACGGAGGGGCAAGCGCTACCCAGGTCTTGACTGTGTACTGAGGAAGGCTGGAGGTCTACTCACACTTCCGCACTCTGCTTCAGCACGACTGTTTTCGTTGCTGCGTCATAAGGGCATTTTTACCGTGTAAATAGATGAGGGACGCCAGCCTTTGCTCTCACCGCACCCACTGTAAACTCCCGGCCCTGGCAGCTGAACCTGCGTGTTAATAGATGACAGACGCTAGCCTGGGCTCTCACCGCACCCACTGTAAGTCTGGCCCTGGCAGCTGGACCTCCGTGTTAATAGATGACAGACGCTAGCCTGGGCTCTCACCGCACCCACTGTAAGTCTGGCCCTGGCAGCTGGACCTCCGTGTTAACAGATGGCTGACGGCAGCACTAGCTCTCACCGTTAGGGGCAATCAGGAGAGCTTCAAATTTCTCTAAAAAAATCAGATTTTGAAAAAGGTGATTTCTGTGAGGTTAAGTAGTGTCAAAAAGGGCCCCAGGGCTGGACACAAATTGCACAATTTGAGGCTTAAAATTTTCTGGGGCTGGAGTCACTATGGGGTCGCATCATTTGATCTCCAGGGGAGTCTGTCCCTAATCACTGAAGAAGGATTTGGAGGAAAAATGAAACCATTGAATTGATTGGCTGAATCACTCTCAGAAGCCAGGAGGGCAAATGTCTTCTCAACTAAGAAGTGTTTGGGGATGATTAGGACATTTTTATTACTTATGGGGTGTGCGGACGAATTAACACATCTACACGTGTAAAAAATACCTTTAAAAACTGCAGGGAGGGGTGTATGTTGTATGTTCACTATATTTACTATTTTGCCATAGGCAAACTTAAACTCTATCAGTTCTCTATCTATTAAACACTAAAACGTAACTTTTATTATATCTAACTCTTAACCTCTATACACACTATTTAAAAACCTGATCTCTATCCTCATCATTTAACCCTTGCTTCTGAAAGAGGAATAACTCCCTTTTCTATCATCAAGTCTGGTGGAACCCCACCTATTAACAGGAGAGCCTTATATCTATAGCAAAGTACTAGCTTCAGTAAGGGATCCCAAGCCAACTACTTGGGCAGTCGTCCCTAATCTCATAGACACAGAACAAATAAGGCCCCCTTGTGACACCGTCTGCAGCAGGTGACACTTGTAGACAGAGGTGAGAGATCACAATTTAAAACGTCATGCCTGACCTCGCCGACATGTTTCGCCAGCTAACCTGGCTTTATCAAGGCTTAGAGGTCCGATCACATGTGGTCTGAGCTCACTTCCTTTTATATCATGTTAGGTAAACACCCCATACAGGTGCTCACCAATTAGCTATCAGAGAATTTCTAAATACTCTAGTGTCACTTATAGAAGAGGAAGAAATCTTAGGGATGAATTTGTACATAGTCATTTTGAGGGAGATGGCAAAAAAACATGGTTGCAGTCTCCGGTGGTAGGCTCATATCCCTGTGGCAACTGTTCATTCTGTCCATTCATATGGAAAACTAAAGATTTTGTTAATCCCATTGATAAGAGAAGATTTGAGATAAGACAATTCATCAATTGTAAAACCAGAGGGGTGGTTTATGGGGCTATGTGTACCTGCCCCAAGATCTATGTGGGAAAAACCATACAGGAGTTTCGTCGTCGGATCTCGAAACATCTGAGTACTATTAAAACTAGAGGTGACACTCCCCTAGCAAGACACATTTTGGAAGTACATAATGGCGAAATAGAGGTGCTAAAATTTTGGGGTATATGTGTGAAAAAGCTAGGGGAAAGAAAGGGCGATTTGGATGTAGTTTTGTTGCAGGAAGAGGCAAGATGGATACACAGACTCAATACATTGAAACCTAAAGGCCTTATTTGTTCTGTGTCTATGAGATTAGGGACGACTGCCCAAGTAGTTGGCTTGGGATCCCTTACTGAAGCTAGTACTTTGCTATAGATATAAGGCTCTCCTGTTAATAGGTGGGGTTCCACCATACTTGATGATAGAAAGGGAGTTATTCCCTCTTTCAGAAGCAAGGGTTAAATGATGAGGATAGAGATCAGGGTTTTTAAAATAGTGTGTATAGAGGTTAAGAGTTAGATATAATAAAAGTTACGTTTTAGTGTTTAATAGATAAAAGAACTGATAGAGTTTAAGTTTGCCTATGGCAAAATAGTAAATATAGTGATCAAAAGTCACTCTTTGTTCTCTTGCGAGATTCCCAATTTTTTGGAGATTATGTGATATGTTGTATGTTATCACACTTGAAAAAAAAGCAAAATGATAATAATGTAAAACTATAAATAAAACTTCCCTAAATAAATTCTGTAAACAAATGTCAGTTACCAAAAAATATACTAATTGACAGTCACTGTAAAAAAATAGCATAGTGCCACTTTGTGATCTGTGGGGCAAACAGGTTTAGGGTCATGCTGTGGCCCAGGACAGGTATAGTCTATGTTTCCAGTGAAACTAAAATGGTAGTTGAAAGACTCCTTTTTTTCCCGGCACTTTTTAAATGTGGGGTCATGCAGGTTTGGGGGTCATGCTGTGGCCCAGGACAGGTATAGTCAATGTCCAGTGAAACTAAAAAAGTGGTTGAAAGAATGCTATTTCCGGCACTTTTTAATCTGTGGGTCAGACAGGTTTAATGGTCATACTATGGTACAGGACAGATATAGTTAATGTCCAGTTCAACTAAAATGGTGGTTCAAAGACTCCTTTTCCCGGCACTTTTTAATTTGGGGGTCAGACAGGGTTTAAGGGTCATACTGCGGTCCAGGACAGGTATAGGCAATGTCCCTTTCAACTAAAATGGTGGTTCAAAGACTCCTTTTCCCAGCACTTTTTATCTGTGGGCCCAGACAGTTTATGGTCATACTGCGGTACAGGACAGATATAGTTAATGTCCATTCAACAAAAATGGGGTTGAAAGACTCCTTTTTCCGGCACTTTTTTTAATCTGGGGTCATTAGGTTTGGGGCTCAAGCAGCGTTCCAGACAGGATATTCAATGTCCAGTTCAAGTAAAATGAAGTTCAAATATACACGCCTTCTGGCACTATTTTAATATTGTCGGTCATTAGGTTATAAGGGTCAAGCTGTGGTCAAGACCAGGGATAGTGAAAGGACCTGTGATTTTTTTCTTGTGGCTTTTTATAACCTAAGTTTGTGTTGCCTAAGATGTAGCACGAATCCATTTGACTAGTTGTGGATTTTAATTCCAAGCTTCTAAATCCCCTTTGGTTGTAAGAATGAAGGTGTTAGTTTCCCTCTCCCATAGACTTTAAAAAATGTCATCGGCGATAATCTATTACAGACTATCGCGATAACCTTATTGATAATTTGCCGATATTATCGACTATTGACCCGATGACGAATCAACGGAAATCGCTCATCATCTTATAAGACCAATACTGTCTTTGACACACACTACTCAATCTGTCCCTGACAAGGAGGTAAAAAACTTCAAATAACTAGGGAGTTGGTCACTAAACTACTAGACACCAGGGACTGATGAGATAAATTACTGGACAACTAGGTCTGACTGTGGTAGTAAACCTGAGAATATTGTGGACGAGAGAATCAGGTCACAAGATGCTAGTGACTGGACATCCAGTACTGGGCTTTGCTAAGACACTGAATATCAAGAGTGATGTTACATGTATCTGTTGCTGCTTAATTCAACACTCGTTTGACTGCAGTGAAAAAATGTTTGGATTAGAAGTGTCCCAAACCCTAATTTTTTTAAATTTTGATCCTAACCCTTAACCTAACCAACCATAACGCTAAACCTGAAGTGGGGATATGATTTCTTTTACTTGTTTTGTGTAACGGCTGAGCAGGTAGGGGATCCACTGGACCACCGCAAGCGATGGTATAAGCCAATGCCAGGGAGCGGAGTCTAAGTAGAACCTGTTTTTCACCAGAGCCCTCCCGCCACAAAGCGGGATTGACTTGCTGCCGGGAAATCAACCAGTCGCTTCCCCCCCTACGTGACATGCGGTGGCAGCCAACGGGTGAGCGAGGTAACAGAATCGTAAAAGGTGTATAAACGTAGTGCAGGAACAGGCGTAAGGTACAGGAGAGCAGGCGGCAAAGGAACCCTGTCAAGAAGATGTAAGCAAAAGGTTCAGAACACATTAGAACAATAGAAGCAAACTTTGAACGCTTTCTTTAAAGGATAGGGCACATAGATCCTGTGCGGAGAAAGTGCCCGGTGTAAACCTTATATAGGACCAGCGGCCGGCAATAAACCAATCACCGGCGCGCTGGCCCTTTAAATCTCAAAGAACTGCCGTGTGCACGGCAGCCAGCAGAGAGCCGCATGGGGACAGGAAATGTGGTTAGTAAGTCCTGGCTCTCGGGGAGGCGAGTGCGCCCGCGGCCCGCGGCGCCACTCGCTCCCGGAGCGGGGGGGGGAGGGGCAAAGACGAACAAACAAAGAGTGCCAGCCGCCCGACCGACGTCTGCGGCCACCCGTGACATTTTGAATGGATTAACTTATGTATTACCTGGCACTTCCAGTTCTGCATCAATGTCAACTTTTGCCTGACATCCCTTCTGGTCCAACATCACATAGGTAACCATAATGTGGCATTGTACTGAAAGTGACATCAGCATTAAGTTATGTCTGAAGAACATCACCAAAGGACTAAAAGTGGTGGGGAACAGGTAATATAACCTATTCAAAACCAGTAAGAAAAAAAACAATCCCAGTTTAGGGTTCGAGTTAAAGGGATTTTCTCACTATGTTGTTTTGCAGAGTTACAAAAAGCTTTTCATCCATTCTGGTCTCATCAGGCTGTGGGTAGGTCTATAGCAGTGCTAAGCCTATTTAGCATCTCTCTAACTAGCTGAGGCAGTGCAGGAGATTTAATATTAAAGGGATTGTCTTACTACAAGGATTGCATTTTATATTAAAGATCCTGCAAAAACAAGTAATTTTGCAATATGTGTCCATTAACAGTGCCCTACTTATTCTTAGATATCCCCTCTTGTATGGATTTCAATAGCTCCTTGGGATCTACAGACCTTCTCAAACTCTCCTGATAGGCTGCCAGCTCTGGTCGCTATAGCTACAGACCTGGTATCCCAGCAGCTCAACACTGCAGGCCTGTAGAAGCCAGTAGTAGCCAGTAAACACACCCCTGAATTTAAAATGAAGCAGAGAAAACAGGACTGAGGTAAGATGAATCGCTGTACTGAGACAACCCCTTTAAGCAAACAAATCTACAAGTGCTTTGAGGAGGGAATACAATTGCTTATCTACAAACAAAAGCTAATCTTGTTAGAGACAATTATATTTCTCCAGGAGGGAACTCTGATCATGGTGATGTCACCCCTGCTCTCTAATCAGGAAGCAAATATATGGATGTAACCACAGAAACCTATGTAAACTTAGACAGATAAAATCTCTCTTATCTTATGGCCAAGTTAAAATCAAAAGACTAATGTTTTTGGAAAAAATCTTCAATTACCTATCTCTATTTGTTGAAAGCTAATGTTTGTAGCGAGAAAACCCCTTCAATGTTAGCTTTGAATAGATTCAGGTCAAGTAAATTCACAGCGCTTCGATTTGGGTTGAATTTGATTTTGACCCAAATCCGAATTACAAGACTAATAAAGAATAAACCAATAGACACAGGTGTTATGGATGTCAAAAATCTTCTCATAGTCTCTATAGAATACATGGGTGATTGAAGTTTGCAGTTTTAAATGCGAACAAGATGGCCGGCAATCGATTCCCCATCTCTGCACGTAGTTCGTCTTTCTCCTTTTCGTTGAAAACTACAATTCATTTTCTGTCCCTTACACCACCCTCACATCAACTATAAAAGTTCAGTCTCAGAACCCTGTTTTTCTTCAGCTTGAGACTTTCTTTCTTCAAAAGATGTAAATACTGCCACTTGTTTATAGGTCCCATCACATGCGCAAAGCTACATTGATCAGCCAGCTTGAAGCTAGAAATAGGTGAAGGGTTATAGATAATCACATATTTCTGTCATGTGCAATAACCAATGCCATATCCTGCCATGTTATACCATGTTATCAGATTCTGTCATGCGTACTAACCTTTTTTAACAAATTAACCAATTATAGACGTGATTAATAATGAAAAGGGTTGCTTAAATTTTGTTTCATTTGATGTCCACTAAAGAAAAGGGCCACTTTTACGAAAAACTTTTTGGTCTAAAACTACTTTTTTGCCCATAGTAACCATGGGCAAAAAAAGTGGTTTTTGACCAAAAGTTTTCATACAGGGCCCAAACGTCATTTTAAAAAAAACTTAAAATCGGTTTTTAAAAACTTTGTGAAGCTTTTAATTAAAAAAGAAAGATTTTACCAAAACTTTTGGAGTTCTCTCATTTTTTGACGGGTGTATGTGCACATACCCTCCTGGGTTCATTTTAATTTGAATACATCCGGATGTGATTAATAGCCAAAATGCAACCAACGAGGCAAAAGGAATTGGTTTCCCCGTGGTTAAAAAGGGACTAAGGAAATAAACTCCAGGAGAAGAAAAATGTTACCCCCGAAAAGGATAAGAGAAATGGGTTAAAACTAATATTTCTTTGTAGAGTTTTTGCAGGGGCTTTAGTTTTGTTGCATGGCATGGTCCAAGACATCCATAAAAATTTTCATAAATGTTTGCCATGGAGAAAACCTCTGTGCAAGGATAACTTTTTATAAAATTTTCTATGTTCAAATTTTCACCTACCAACCAAAATTAAAATTTTAAAGCTTCTGTTGGACCAATGTAAACATAATGCGCTTTATTTTTTTTTAATCATCCGAAAAAATTTTAAATGATAAAATTTCCCATCTGGAGCTAATTCAAACAGAAAAAGGGGGGATTGGGCAGACGATAAA
>JAODAL010022706.1:0-64163 GCA_025379985.1 Phyllomedusa bahiana
GCAATTAAAACCAAATATGTATATTTTCTATTTTTTTTGGGTACTGAAAAAAAAAAATTTCCAAACTTTTTTTCTATTTTTGAAATCTGCGCGTCTGCGCCATTTTCTGCAACCAATAAATTTTTTGTACTAACACCTATTGACTTTTATACTAACACCTACGGACTTGAGTGAGGGTGCATTTTTTGCGGGTTGAAGAGTACTTTTTATTGTTACCAGTTTAGAACACATGCAACTTTTTTCTATCGCTTTTTCTTAAATTTTTTGGGGGGATTGAAATGACCCCAAAAAACGCATTTTTGGGCTGTTGGTTTTTTTTTTTCTACTTTTCAGTGTGGGGATAAATGATGTTATTTTTTAAAATAGATCAGACTTTTTCGGATGCAGCGATACCAAATATATGCAACTTTGGTTTTTTTGTTTTTTTTTATTTGTAAAGTAGCAAAAGGGGGTGATTTTAATTTTTTACATTTTTTTTTACACTTTAAAACATTTTTTTTCCCTTAAACTTTGAGTCCCTCAAAGCCAATGCATTGTAATACAATGCATTAAGGTGTACAAAGATGGCAGCGATGGGTTGCAACTGCCATGTTAACCGATTGGGAGCCTGTAATTTCACCGCGGGCGCCACTATCGAAGCGAGGGGTGGTGCGCAGCACCCTTTCTCATTGTTTTTAGAAGTCGCCGCACCATCACGCCTGTAACCAAACCGAGTTTTGGGCCAAAATTAGCAGCGAACACCCGCTGGCTATATAGCGAGATCGCACCGCGATCCTTCTACAGAACCCTTTTACCACACTAGAGTTTTTTGTATGCTTTGGTCGGTAGGGGGTTAAAAAATCCCATTAAGGGATTACTATAGTACACTTTCTTATGTTTTTTTTATTTACACTCAGTATTTTCTAAGTATGCTCCTATATGGTAATACATTACACTATGTGTCAGTATAACACAGGCTGCTGTCAGGGCAACACACAAGGGCCCCAACGCGGGCCTGCATCAAGACCCCCTGGGCTCCCCCCCCCCCCCCCCCAAGGCCCCCGGGGCGGCTGTACAGACATTCCCCAGGGTCCAGGCACTGAGAATCCCTGTGACCTGATGGAGCAGGAGAATCTCCTTTAATTATGTTGCGGTCACGGACAGGGGTTAAATGGCGGGGATTGAAGGCTTTTTCCGGTCTCTTATGTTCACAGAGACTCTAGGAATGGAGCTGTTAACTAAAGCGGTTGCAATGATGTGAGCCACTAACTCCCTATGTAGGCAGCAAATCTTTTGGTTCCGGGGCCGAATAAAACGAGGGCCCGCCATCGGGACGGGTGATCTTTTAAAAAGGGTTTAAAAAAAAAAAAAACAAACTTTTTGATTCAAAGAAAATAGATTTTGCTTAGTTTTTATATGGAGTGAAGAAGTCCAGGCTCAAGACTGGCTGACTGAGTATATTTTAGATGTTATTGAACAGACATAATTATTATCTTTTTATTTTCTTTATTTGTATAGCGCTGTCTTATTCCATAGCACTGTAAAGAGATTGTCATTATTCACATTGGTCCCTGTCCCCATTAGTCCCCACAGTCTAAATTCCAGATTAACATATCAGGATGTTTTTTGAGTGCGGGGGAAATGAAGAATGGGGAGAAAACCCACACAAACATGTGGAAAACATACAAAACTCCTTGCAGATGTTGTCCTCTATGGGATTTTAACCCAGGGCCCCAGTGCTTACCCCTGACCCACCCTATATTTCTTACAAAAGAGGAAATATTAAGTTATTAATTCTGAATCCTGTTATAAATTAAACTCCATTTTCCTAAGTTGTAACCTTTAACCTTTTTTATTTTCCATTTAAAGCCCCCCAAAGATGTTGCGGAAAACACAAAAATTTGAAGAACAATTACATATATGATAATCTAACAACAGCAGATTTAAATTTTTGGTGTGCTTTGTATATCGTGCTTCTGCTATGTACATTTTGCTAATGAACTATTTAATTGGCTAAAGATTAGATAATGATATCTTTACTGTATGATTAGTTATGTGCATTTTTGTGAGGTGTTGACCCCAAGTTTTTGCCATAAAAAGGTCATCTCCATATACACACCCAAGAGACTAGTGGACACACGCCCGTCTCTTTGTACAGGTTTTAGTAGTTTTTGCCAATAAAAAGGGCATCTCCATGCTAACATCCCGAGAGAATGGTAGACACACACCCATCTCTGTGTCTTTTGACTCTCCCTGGCCTCCCTTAACCCCTTAGGCTATGTCTACACTGCACAGGGAAACGATCGTATCTTCGGCGTTTTTTTCGTTTTTTGCCGCCCCTAGACAGCAATAGAAAAACGATTGCTGTCTACACAGCTCGTCTTTTCTCTCCCTCTTTCGGCACGGGTTATTATACAACAGTTCAAATGCCCGGGGCTTCTCGTTTTCTTGCCGTCTTTTCCCCTAAATACAATTTTAAGGGTGAAGTCCGGAAAAAGAGAGGCGACCGCGGTTTTTTCACAAAGCGTGACAAAAGCTGCGGTCCTGCATCGGAGAAAAAACGGCCGCATTCAGGCCGTTTTTTGTCCGATGCAGTGTAGACATAGCCTTAAAGAGTACCTATCACCTCCAGGGAAACCTCATGAAGTAACAGGAAATAAAAACACTTCCTTAAATATACTTTATTGGGAAAATCAAAGCATTTCACCAGTAATTCAGTTTTTAAAATAGAGCTGGCCCTTTAAGACTGCCCTGAAGTCGGGCCAAGTTGGCACCTGACAGCTTGATGGATGATTATGTTGAACAGTTGTGTTGCTCCTGAGCTGGAAGAGTCCATTGTGCAGGGGTGAGCCAGGAAGTCTACATCATGTGCACACTGATTTTCTCTGGGCTGCTATGTCTGTGCTGGATATAACACTAGCAGCAGTATAATGTAGATGCCTGTAAACCCTGTCATACTATCTCCTCAGTGTGCTGTGCCTGTTGTACTGTATGTAGCAGCTATGTCCTCAGCTGCCCCCACACAGGTGCTATAGCTCAACAAAAAGAATCCCTGCTACATACAGAGCTCTGCTAAGAAAGTGAAACTAAGATCTATTCCCCTGTAATAATGACATGAACCCTCTGCATTGCTAATGACATGTATTTGAAAAAAGTCTTACAATTTCATCTACTATTATATTTTGTGTGTGTGGAGGTGATAGGTACTCTTTAAGGACTGTGTGTTTTTTTTTGGGTTGACGCGTTCATTTTTCCCTCCCCGCCTTCCCAGAGCCATAACTTTATTATTTTTCCACCTACCTAGACCTTTTTTTAGGACATTCACTCTCCGGTATAAATGATGTGTTCTCTGTATTCTGCAGGTGGATACGATTCCGGCAATACCAAACATGTAGGGTTTTTATTATGTTTTGGTACCGTAAAAAAATTACAAACATAGCTGACTTTTGAAATTTGCGCCGTGGCGCCATTTTCTGTGACCAATAACTTTTTTTTTACTTGAGTGAGGGTGCATTTTTTTGTGGGCTGAAGTGTACTTTTATTGGTCCCAGTTTGGAATACATGCAACTTTTTGGCCAATTTTAGTCCAAGTTTTAGAGAACGTAAAATGACCCAAAAAACACAATTTTGTCGTTTTGGAATTTTTTTTTCTACGGTGTTCAGCGTTTGGGATAAATTATGTTATTTTTTAATAGATCAGACTTTTGAATGCGGCGATAAAAAATATGCATAACATTTTTTATTTTTTTTGTAAAATGGCAGGGTGATTTGAATTTTTATTATTTTGTAATTTTGTTTACACATTAAAACTTTTTTTTTTTTTTTCTGTAACTTTGAGTCCCCCTAGGGTGCTTCACCACTAGGGTGCGCGATCGTTTCTACAACCTAATGCATTGTAAAGACAATATGGTGGTTTCACTACTACCTGTCTGGGACAGGAAGTAGTAAAACTGAAAACATGGCAGCGATAAAAGCCTTCACAAGACTTCCAGCTGCCATGTTATCCAATTGGAACACCGCAATTTCGCCGCGGGGGCTCCGGAGTGAGGAACGGTGCGCAGCACTGTTTCTCATTCATTCAGATGCCGCGGCAAATATGGGTTGAACAGCGCAGGATGGTGCCGACACCATCCTGCGTTGTAACCACTGGGTGTTAGCTGCAATTAGTAACTCTGTGATCGCACTACAAAGCCTCTGAGCAACCCTAGGACATACTCTTTAAGTCCAGGGTCGTTAAGGGGTTTAGTAGAACTTTAGACCATTTGATAATGGTGCCTACAAACTTTGACCTTATTCTGCGTTCTACTGACTCTGAAAATCCCATCTATTCTAGCAGCTTTAGTTTATGAGATGTTGATTCCATGAATCTACATTGTTCTTGTAATTCATTTGTTTCACCAACCTTTATACATAATTAGTGCAGATGCAATATCCTATTCATTAGTCTACAGCCACAATATAGGACATTAATTGCCATTAATTTCCGACATTCCTTTAGTACAATATGGAGTGACCACTACTTTCAGCAGCAGATACTTGGTCAGGTGGCAATGCCGGATCTCCAAAACTAGAGCTGATAGGGAAAGCGGGTCTCATTTTCAGAATCAGCGCCCCAAACATACTGAAAAATGGTTCCAACTTTTAAGGCACCAAAACAAATGTTCCCCAGTGTGACTGGATGCTCACTAGTAAGCATGTTGGGCTCTGTGGTTTAGAAGCTCTCCTAAAGTTGAGAGGAATCCACTGATTAATAGTTTAGAGCAGGGCTGTCGAGTCGGTGCCTATTTTGCAGGTCGGAGTCGTCATGAAATGGACTGACTCCGACTCCCAAAATATATAATAAGTTGGTCCAGTTAGTTCGATGCAGTGCAAACAGCAAGAGGAATTGGGTTCGGCCTGTGCTACTGCTCCCACATCTTCAGCCTTAATACTTGAGGAGTGTAATTGAGGACATGGAGCAGGCAAAGCGCTGCCCCAGGGGAAAAGATTCTGCTCCCATGGCAAGCAGATTTCAGCAAAATGTTTTACCTGCTTTCAAAGAAGTAGAAGAGTTCAACCATTCATTAAAACTGACTGTGGCTGAGGCAATTCCTTTATACCCTGACATTGTTAGAGATGTTGTCCCTGTGGTCACCACTTTGCCCCCAACCCAAGTTAGTGTAGAGAGGCCGTTCTCAAGCTTGGAAATAATGAGGTCAGATGTGAGGTCATGTATGCAGGATCTGATGGAGGCAATACTATTTCTCAGAACAAATTCAGAGACTCCACAAATGTTCCTGCAGTGTTTTACATATTTACAAATATTTTTTTGTGTTTTAAAGTCATATCCAATAAATATATTTTACACTGACAAGCAAAATGGTAACAATGTTTTGAACTCACCATCCACTACAGCTTTGTACATGAGGCTACTGTAATTTTATATACAGTCATCTTACCTATCTTATACATAAATTTGACTTGCAAGTATTTAGCATCTGTTTAGTTCTGCAGATTGTTTTCTGTAACTGCATTGTTACGGTTTTGCTCCTAAAAAATCAAAATGTTAATTATTATTATTATGTTGTTAGTATTTGGGAAATCCACCTTTGGTTTTCAATATTGCCTGAATCCTTCTGGGCTCTCAATCAGATTCAAGCAGGTCTTGACCAAAATCTGATCCCAGGTCTCTTGTACACATTCTCAATGTTGGTGCAGACTGGACTTGGATACAAATACAGCTTTTTCTTCAACTCTACCCACAAGTGCTCAAAAGATCAAAACATTGTTACCCTTTTGCTTGTCGGTGTCTGTTCTACCTAAATAGCTTGATTATTGTATCATACGGTGATAAACAGCCTGATGTTACCATTTTACTACAGTAAAGTTATCACTTAAACCTGCGCCATGTATGAGGGAGTCGGGAGTCGGAGGTTTTGGAAAATTGAGTCGGAGTCGGGGCTTTGGCTTGCCGACTCCACAGCCCTGGTTTAGAGACAGTCAGTTCTTTATTCTGCATGACCAAGAAAGGAGAAATGCATGGAAGATTTGGGATCCCTGTACTGATGGTAGTTAGGATCCCGGTCATGGGACATCCTGCAGTTTGACATTTTCCACCTATTCTGAGATAATAGATAATATATGTTGGTCCTTATGTATGAAAACTATCTAGCAGTTAGACTGTCTTTGTTGCCATAGCAATGCATCAGGGCTCAACATTTATGTTTCCAGTGCACTATATGAAAGCTGAGCTCTGACTGGTTGCTATGGGCAACAAAGACAGTCTTACTGCTAGACAGTTTTCATACGTAGAGCTAGTTGGGTTTTTTTCTTCATTTTTTTCTTGGTATAATGGTTTCCATGTACCATTGAAAGAGAACTACCGTATTTTTCGGACTATAAGACACACTGCCCCCCCCCCCCCCTCCAAATTTGGGAGGAAAATGGTGGTACCTCTAAGGCCGTGTTCACACGGCTTATTCCCGACGGATTTGTGCGCCGTATTTAGCGCACAAATCCGCCGTGAATAAGGGGCGGGACGGGGGCGGGGCCGGAGCGCGGCGGGGGCTCCCGGCCCCATAGACAATGCATTGTTTACGGCGCGTATGCGCCGTAAATAATGTGCATGTCACTTTCTCCCCCCGCGGCGGTTTCGCCGAGCGGGGAGGAGCGACGGATTCCACTGTTCTCAATGAGAGCAGTGGATTACCGTAATTGCTGCCGCGGATTGGCGCCGTACTGAAGCGCAAATCCGGCGCGCAGTACGGCGCCAATACGCGACAGAATAACCCGTGTGAACGAGGCCTTAAAGTCTGAAAAATACGGTAGGTGCGTCTTATGGTCCGGTGCGTCTTAAAGTCCGAAAAATACAGTATCTGGTTGTAAATTTCAGTTTTTCCTACATACTGCTGTATTGCACACAAAATGGCTAAAGAAGTACATTTGTCTACTTGGCTCCCTTTGGTTAACTGAAACAGCTTTGCTCTTAAGCTATTTTTGCACTAGAATCATTTCTTGTATTTTATGCAGGTGGGCTACAATCTACAATGATTACCCATATAAATTATTAATTGGCAGTCATAAATATATCCAGTGGATCATCCTTAATAGAAGTTGTCGTAGGGGAGGTCTCTGAAATGGATCTATTTATGCATAGCTATCAATAAATAATTTGCTTTACTGGATGTGGTGTGCACAGACTAATTATACCTGCTTTTAATTGCTGTTAGAAGCAGCATGAGGCTTTGTAAGCATCTCCGCATCATTCTGAATACCTTAGAAAAATTAAATAAAAATCAAGATTTCGATATATTTTATTTTACATACAGTGCGGAAAATAAGTATTTGATACACTGACAATTTTGCAAGATTTCCCACCTACAAAGAATGAAGAGCTCTGTAATTTTTATCATAGATACGGCTTGTTCACACGACGTTTTGGATCCTTTTTAACAGATCCGTTTTTGACAGTTGAAAAGCGCATCCGAAAAGCGGATCCACAAAACGCAGGAGTTGATACTCTATTTGGATCCGTATTGTATGCTTTTTCACTTGCGTTTTACGGATCCGCTTTTCGGATGCGTCTCTGTCTCTTTCATCTCCATCAGCTGTTCGCGTCCCCCGCACCTCCATCAGCTGTTCGCGTCCCCCGCACCTCCATCAGCTGTTCGCGTCCCCCGCCCTCTCAGCTGTTCGCGTCCCCGCACCCACAGCTGTTGGTCCTCGACCTCATCAGCTTTCGCGTCCCGCCTCCATCAGCGTTGGTCCCCCGATCCATACTTTCGCGTCCCTCGCACCTCCATCAGCTGTTTGGCCCCGCCTCCATCAGCTTTCGTCCCCACCCTCCATCAGTGTTCGCGTCCCCCACACTCATCAGCTGTTTGGTCCCCCACACCTCCATCAGTGTTCGCTCTCCCGCACCATCAGGTCGCGTCTCCCGCACTCATCAGGTTCGCGTCCCCCGACCTCATCAGCTGTTCCGTCCCCGCACCTCTCAGCTGTTCGCGTCCCTCGCACCTCCATCAGCTGTTCGCTCCGACCTCCATCGTGTGCGTCCCTCGCACCTCCATACTGTTTGGTCCCCGCACCTCCATGTGTGCGTCCCCACACTCCACGCTGTTCGCGTCCCCCACTCCATCAGCTTTCGGTCCCCCACCTCCATCACTGTTCGCGTCCACACCTCATCGTGTTCGCGTCCCCACCTCCTCAGTGTTCGTCCCGCACCCATCAGCTTCGCGTCCCGCACCTCCTCAGCTGTTGAACGCGCATCCAAAACTGCGGTCCCCGCACCTATAAGCTGTTGCGTCTCGACTTATCAGCAGTTTGCGTCCCTACCTTCATCAGCTTCGCTCCCCCACCCTCCATCGCAGTTTCGCGCACCCTACTCTCATCAGCTGTTCGTCCCCCAACCTCCATCAGCTGTTCGCGTCCCCCGCACCTCCATCAGCTGTTCGCGTCCCCGCACCCCCATCAGCTGTTCGCGTCCCTCGCACCTCCATCAGCTGTTCTGCGTCCCCGCACCTCCATCAGCTGTTCGCGTCCCCCGCACCTCCATCAGCTGTTCGCGTCCCTCGCACCTCCATCAGCTGTTCTGGTCCCCCGCACCTCCATCAGCTGTTCGCGTCCCCCACACCTCCATCAGCTGTTCGCGTCCCCCACACCTCCATCAGCTGTTCGCGTCCCCCGCACCTCCATCAGCAGTTAGCCTCCCCCCCCCCGCAAACAGCAGTTCGCGTCCCAACTCCTCAGCTGTTCCGTCCCCACACCTCCATCAGCAGTTCGCGTCCCCCTCACCTCCATCAGCTGTTCGCGTCCCCCACACCTTCATCAGCAGTTCGCGTCCCCCGCACCTCCATCAGCTGTTCGCGTCCCCCGCACCTCCATCAGCTGTTCGCGTCCCCCGCACCTCCATCAGCTGTTCGCGTCCCCCGCACCTCCATCAGCTGTTCGCGTCCCCCGCACCTCCATCAGCTGTTCGCGTCCCCCGCACCTCCATCAGCTGTTCAGTCCCCGCACCCCCATCAGCAGTTTCGCGTCCCCCAGCACCTCCATCAGCTGTTCGCGTCCCCGCACCTCCATCAGCTGTTCGCGTCCCCGCACCTCCATCAGCTGTTCGCGTCCCCCGCACCTCCATCAGCTGTTCGCGTCCCTCGCACCTCCATCAGCTGTTCGCGTCCCCCGCACCTCCATCAGCTGTTCGCGTCCCCCGCACCTCCATCAGCTGTTCGCGTCCCCCGCACCTCCATCAGCAGTTCAAATCTCCCGCACCTCCATCAGCTGTTTGCTTCCACCGCACCTCCATTCACTGATCGCGTCTCCCGCACCCCCATCACTGTTCGCGTCCCCCGCACCCCCATCAGCTGTTCGCGTCCCCCGCACCTCCATCACTGATCGCGTCCACCCTTCATCAATTCCGATCCCCCCCTCATACTTCGCGTCCCCCGCACCTCCATCAGCTGTTCGCGTCCCCCGCACCTCCATTCACTGATCGCGTCCCCCGCACCTCCATCACTGTTCGCGTCCCCCGCACCTCCATTCACTGATCGCGTCCCCCCACTCCATCACTGTCGCGTCCCCGCACCTCCATCACTGTTGCGTCCTCGCACCTCCATCAGCTGTTCGCGTCCCTGCACCTCCATTCACTGACCGCGTCCCCCCGCCCCCTCCATTCACTGACCGCGTCCCCCTACCTCCATTCACTGTTCCGCGTCCCCCGCACCTCCATCACTGCCGCGTCCCCGCACCTCCTCACTGGCGTCCCCGCACCTCCATTCACTGATTTGCTTCCCCCGCACCTCCATCAGCTGTTGCGTCCCCCTCACCTCATTTACGACGCGTCCCCCCACTCCCTCACTGTTCGCGTCCCCCACCTCCATCAGCTGATCGCATCCCCCGCACCTCCATAAACTGATCGCGTCCACCGCACATCCATCAGCTGTCGCTCCCCCACCCCATCAGCGTTCGCGTCCCCGCACCCCCATCAGCTGTTCGCGTCCCGCACCTCCATCAGCTGTTCGCGTCCTCCACACCTCCATCAGCTGTTCTGGTCCCCCGCACCTCCATCATCTGTTCGCGTCCCCCGCACCTCCATTCACAGACCGCGTCACCCGCACCTCCATTCACTGATCGCATCCCCCGCACCTCCATCAGCTGTTCGCGTCCCCCGCACCTCCATTCACTGACCGCGTCCCCCGCACCTCCATTCACTGACCGCGTCCCCCGCACCTCCATTCACTGACCGCGTCCCCCGCACCTCCATTCACTGACCGCGTCCCCCGCACCTTTCCCTCACTGTCGCGTCCCCCGCACCCCCATCACTGATCCGGTCCCTGCGCTCCCGTCATCTGTGCGCACCGCACCTCCATTCACTGTTCGCGTCCCCCGCACCTCCCTTCACTGATCGCGTCCCCCGCACCTCCATTCACTGTTCGCGTCCCCCGCACCTCCATTCACTTGAATAACTTCGCTCCCCCGCACCTCCATTCACTGATGCATCCCCCGCACCTCCATTCACTGATCGCGTCCCCCGCACATCCATCAGCTCTTCGCTTCCCCCGCACCTCCATTCACTGTTCGCGTCCCCCGCACCTCCATTCACTGACCTCGTCCCCCGCTGTTCACAGCCGCCGCTCACCTGCGATCCTCCGTCCAGCCGCCCACTGCCTTTGCATTCCGCTTTCAGGATGCAAAGCGCAGCTGATACATACCCAGTGTGGACGCTTTGACAGGTGCCAAAAGCGACTCCATTTCTCCTTATGGCTTCACTTGCGTAAACCGCAATGAGAGATTGACATGTCAATTCTTAAAGCGGATGCGAAAAGCGCAGTGCCCTCAAGCTGGAGAGCTCCAAAAGAGCATCGCTGATCTCCCGTCGGAACCCGCGATGCGCTTTTGCATTGAACTCATGTTAATCACACTGACAATTGTTAGATCCGTTTTGCGATCCTAAAACGGATCCGTAAAACCGGATCACAATAACGTTGTGTGAACAAGCCCCATACACTCAACTGAATTCCAGGTAATCAGGTTGTATGATTTTTAAATAATTAATTGCTTTCATTGCATGAAATAAGTATTGATCACTGCCAACCAGCAAGAATTTTGCCTCTCACAGACCTGTTAGTTTTTCTTTAAGGCTATGTTCACACGGCTTATTTTGAGACGTCTCTCGCCCCGTATTTCGTGTCGTACTACGCAAAATACGGGGCGAGAGACGTCTCAGTCATAGAGAACTATGGATTACTTCTCCTCTCTGCTCACACAATACGAGCCATGGATAATGCAAGTCTATGGGGCCGGCGAGCGGCTCCCTCGCCGCGCTCCGGCCCCGCCCCCATCCCGACTCTTATTCAAGCCGGAATTGCGAGCGCAATCCGGCTTCGAATTACGGCTGAACTTGGCCTTTGGGGGAATAGTTTAAATTCGCTAATAAATTATTGCTTAATTTTTGTTTCATTTATTTATTTTTTTTTTTAAACCATTCACATTTCACAGTTAATAATGTATTAATTCTACAGGTTTTTATGGCCATGTGGATACCTAATGTGTGTAGTTGTTTTTTGTGTGTGTAATGTATGCACAATAATTTTTTTATTAGATTTTTATTTTATCATTTTTTTTTTTTTACACTTTTTTATTTATTTTTTTACTTTTAAAAAAAAAATCCCATGAAGGGTTAACTGTTGTATTTTTTTTTTATACTTGGTAGTTTATTAGCATATTTATATATGCTGATACATTATAATCTGTTTCAGTGTGACAGAAGCAGCAAGCAGGGCAGCACACTGTCTGCCCTGATTGCTGGCTTGTTACACAGACAGCCCTGTGGCTACTCTAGGTCCCCATGGCTGACTGTGGAGACGTTCCCCGGACTCTCTCGGGTCACCGGGAGTCATGATCACCCGACAGAGCAGGGGAATTTCCTTTGACCGCAGCAATCAAATGGTTAAGTGCCAGGGAACGGAGCTTTTCTCCGCTTTCCGGCGTTTGCAGAGACTGCGCTAGGAACAGGGCTGTGAAGTACAGCTCTGTTCCTAGCACAGCTGCGGTGCCGAGAGCCGCAAAACCCCTCTATCTGCAACGACATCAAAAGGCGTTTCTGCAGACAAATGACCTGAAATGTCCGTTGCCAAAAGACGGCGGGCGCTCGTTAAGAGGTTAAGGATTTGTCACACCACAAGCTTTCGCAGGCAACTTCACATTTTCCCTATCTTACAGCTTTAAATCCAGGGACAGGTCTCTCCTCCCAGTAGGTGGGTCTTTCCTCCTCTGAGGTGTTTCTTCCCTCACTGAAGACTGGAGACATCATCCCACGCCCTCCCTTCTCTCTTCTGATTCATCATCATCATTCTGTGTGAGCAGTGAGAGGTAGAGGATGTCACATCTCTGCAGACCTCCTGCAATGGTCAGTTCTCATGCCTGCAGAGCTGTCACTTCCCTCCACAAGCTCCTTGTAACCAGGACACCTGTATTGGTGTAAGCAGTTATACACACAGCCCCCTAATGTTACAGAAAGTCACATCTTGTCATTGTGTCTAGCAGAGTGTATTATATGTTTGTTATATGGATGGGGAAGGGGAGCAGAGTGTATTATATGTCTGTTAAATGGGTGGGGGAGGGGAGTAGAGTGTTATTATATGTATGTTATATGAGTGAGGGGAGTGAATCTAGCATTGCCCAGATCCTTCACATCAGAGATATCCCTGTCCCAGTTTCACTTTCATTTTCACATAGTTCAGGGGAGAGTAAGCACAGAGATTGCAGGCAGCCAATCACAGCGCAGGAGGTGTGTCCTGCACGGGGGACTTGTCCCTGACCAAGGGATGGAACTAAATATTAAGCAGCCAATCACAGCAAAGGGGGCGTGTCCCAGACAGGGGGTTGAACTAAATATCAGGCAGCCACTCACAGCAAAGGGGGTGTGGCCTGTCTGCCCCAAGCTGCAGTTTCAGGTGTAGAATATATTGAATGGCCGGCTGAAGCTCGGCAGTCTGAAGGCGGCTCGCATTCTTCAGATTGCCGAGCTTCGGCCGGCCGTTCAATATATACTCTTGCCGTCTGGTTCCACATTGCTCCTAAGTGAAATTGAGATTTATCCCTCAGCAATTGGAGCGACACATTTGATAAAGGTCCGAAGGAGACCGAAAATGTTCATTTACTGAAGTCGCTTGTCTATTCACTAAAAATTTCTTATGAATTTTGCAGAATAAAAATGGAACAATTTTTGGACATTTTCTGTGCGGGTGTATATTTGTTATGGACTTATTATACCCAGCACATGTGAAAGATATTTCCTCGTGTGCTGAGCAACATATATAATCGAATTTATTTTTATTGTGATCGCAGTTTAATTATTACAAATGTGATATCGTGTTGGCAGTGTGCACCGAAACAAACAAAAAGAAGAGAAAAGGTACCTCTTAGGCTAGGTTCATACGGCTTAAATGCAAGGCGTAATTACGCCCCGCAATTACGCCGTGGGGGCGGGCGGGTGCGGGGGCCGGCACCTCGCCGGCCCATAGACTTGCATTACCAGCGGTGCGTATACGCCGCTAGCCCGCCCGGCTCTATGACTATGTTTGTTTTTAATGTTTTTAATGAGGAAATGACGTAAGCATGAGAGGCAATAGGACCTCCTACATTTTTTTCTTCCTCCCTTATATAAGGTGGACTTTAGTAATGAATGGTGTACTTTCCGTGATCAAGGGCTAGTAACAGCCCAAAACGCGTTGGAGTGTGTGTGTACCCCCTGTTATGCTTCAATAAATTTATAAGCAGCAAAGAAATTTGGCACGAAGTCCGCTGGTTCCTGTTGTACTTTCTTTTACAGAACAATACTCTATGGCTATGTGACAGCCTTGGAGGGATTTTCCATTTTCAGAAAAAGTCGATCGGTCGGGAAGGTTCTAAAATAAAAATTATAAAAAAAAACTAAACTCCAAATCTCACCTTTTTAAACCGGCTTCATTCCGGGCCGATAATGTCATTTTCATTGTTCTCGTGACCCTGCAGCTATTCATAGGTCGTAGCGGTCTCTTTCTGGATGAACTGCAAGTGAAATCTGAGGCTAGTGATTGGCTGCAATTTTACATGATCAATGATTGTGAGATTATCACCTGGGAAACAGGACCGACTGTAGCACTGTACTGAAGCGAGTTAAAAGGGTGAGGTATGATTTTTTTTTTTCTTCCCATTTTATAACCTCCATGATCAGCTAACAAGCTTTTTCTAAAAATATCAAACCCTCTTAGTGCATACAGACAGAGCTGTACATCCAGACAACGCTAAAGGAGTATAGAGTGGGAGCATTTGCTAAGTGTTCCTCTAGATGTGGAGGACGCCGGCTCCTGCTTATAGGTGGCACCTACCGCTAGCGGCCTGGATTGGTGATAGCTCTGATCCCGGCAATCTAACCCTTTAGATGCCATAGTCGACGTTACTGCGGCATCTGAGTGATATGACAATAATACCTTAGAACCCCCTTTCTACTCCCCAAATTCTTCTTCTTCTTTTTTTTTTTTTTTATTTTGTCAAATGTATTAAAACATAGTGACAACTATATAAATGTGTTATCCTCAGTATCATACTGACCGAGAAGATAACATGTTTATTTCGGTTGATGAACTCCTTAAAAAAAGCCTACAAAATTGCGCAAATGCGCTTGTTTTCTTCTAATACTACAGACACTTTATTCTTGCTCACTAATTCACTATCTGGTGCTTTAAATGGGTTTTGCCATGATGTAATGTTGACGTGGGATCCTCCAAAATGGGTATTTAATCACTTTTCTAAACATATGTGATTACAATAAGTGAAGCCTGCGAGAGCTACAGTATTGCTCAGTCCCCCTTAGTTTCCTCAAAGTTTACATTAGACACGACCAGGACACTGACAGGAGCTGATCTGGCCTTGCTTGTGTGTTTGCACTTCTTATCTGATAACAGGGAACATGAAGGAGCTTGCAGGGGGCTGGGGAGAAAGTGCAGTGTATGAGTCTGTCTGCTGTATAGATAATCCACTGGTTGTAATGTTATTATTTGAGTAAACTTTAGAGACGCTCCCTGCTTCCTCGGTCTCTGCTCACCCCCCTCCCTCTCACCCCTGCAGCTGTTCATGACTCAGAATGCTTTGTTTATATTCTATCTTGAGCAGATAACAGGTAAGGAACTCACTTCGTGGCAAAACCCCTTTAAATGGTACTGAAAAATACAACTCATTCTATGTGGATGGAAAAATCAAAAAGTTATGGCTCTTGGAAGGCAAAAAGTAAAAAAAAAATGGAAACTTAAAACCAAAAATGGGCTGCTTCTTAAAGAGGTGTTCTCACCATGTTGTTTCACAGAGCCTGCTCTTCACAGCCAGCTTCAGGGTCCCATTTCCTGTTCAGGCTGTGGGCAGGTTTACAACAGTGACTGAAATTTCAGTTCTGCTATTCCTAGTTGAACCTGTTAGGAACATGGAGGGATAAAGTTTGTCACTAAGATAAAAAAAAACAAGCTCCTGTGCTGCTAAGCAGGAAGTGATGTCACCATCCCGGCCCGAGCTGCTAAAGCAGAAAGAGGTGGTCGTCATTATTAAAGCTTATGTACACAAGCAGGAGATAAGAATTGTTTTAACTCCGAAATGAGGCAAAATTGGGACTGCAATGTTTTTGGGGATGCCTTTGCCTACATGTTTCTGATAATTCATGTAATGGGAAAACCCCTTTAAGGGATTAAAGGGGTTGTCTTGTTACAACAATTGGCAGTGTTTACTGCTGGTTGACAAGCAGAGCTCTGCAGACACACCCCACAGTGTGCATGTGATGATTCATTCTGTGTGAGTTGGGGGAAGGGAGAGGTTCTCAGCTGTCATTGGAAGTGAAAAGCTAAGTGTAATTCGATAGTTTATATCTAAATTTCTCGCTCTCTCTACATATTTTGTAACTAGAATGGGCATTTGACATTCAGGACTCTGGGAAAGATGGATGATTTTTTTTCCTCTGTCTCTCTCTCTCACATAGTAATATATCCTGCAGATTATTACACCTCTGTCCTCTACAGATCTGCAGAACAAAACTATCCGCTTTATCTGTTTGTGTCTACATGGGAGTGCACATCTCTCTCACAAGTGGTTTAAGTGGGACCTCGCATCTGTCTCACAAAAGTTTTTTTACGTGGGACTGCACATGAGATTTACCTTGGTCTGCCAATGTAACATTGCACATCTTGCATGGGACTGCTGTGTTTTCTCTCTGTTTTACATGGGACTAGACTGGGCATTTGACAGATGGGTGATTATCTGTCTCTCTCCCCCTCTCCCTCCCTCCTCCATGCATGCTGCTTGTACATACCCCCCTGCGCGGTCCCTTCCGCGACCTGGCTGGGACAGGATGTTCAGCTTACAGCCAGTAATACATTAGCTGGGCGTAACCCGATCGGGACTCAAACGGTTGCTAAGCACAAATAAAGCAGCCCGTTCTCTTAAACCATAGCACTTTGCTAATGGTAACCAAGGACGTACATGCTAAGATTTTTGGTCCCCTCATTTTAAACCTTGATCTTCGTAGTGAGACAACCCCTTTAAAAGGGTTTTCTCGCTACAAAGATCATGTCTCAGATTATGGGGACAGTAAAAATAAGCACTTCTGTAATGGGGTTGCATTACCTCAGTCACTTGGTATAGTAGACATGAGCTTTTCTATGCATCTGTTTTCTATTTCTGCAGCTGCTAGTCGGGACATGCCCCCTTTTCTGTGATTGGCTTGCTGACATTTCATTCAGCCTGTCGGGACATGCCCCCCCGGTCGGGAAACGCCCCTGGATATGCCCCCGGCACTCTGATTGGCTGACTGACATTTCATTAAGCCTGTTGGGACACTCCCCCCGACAGGATACGCCCCAGACACATCCCCTGTGTTGTGATTGGCTGCCTGCACACTCTGGGGGACATATCTGAAAACTGTCTTGGTCTAAGACTTTTCTTGTTGCCCATTTTTTCAGAGCTCTATATGAAATGAAAGGGGAACGCTGATTGGTTGCTATGGGCAACAAGAAAAGTCTTAGACCTAGACAGTTTTCAGACATGTCCCCCTCTGTGTTTACTCCCCTCTGAGCTGTGAAAATCAAAAGTGAAGCCACCTAGGTGAGAGGGCTGCTGGCTCTATACTGTTTAACTCATAGATCCCCTCATATAACACAGTCTTATATCCTGTGCTCCCTCCATATATCACAGTCACACAGTCTCCTGCCTGATAACAGAGAAGGAAGAAGGGGGCCAGTGTGCATTCTTCACATGTGTTTCATCAGTTCAGGCTGTGTGTATAACTCTTTATAACACAGCAAGGAGCTTGTGGAACCTGGAGAAGAAGGCTCTGCAGACACATGAGAACACTGCAGGAGGCTGCAGATCTGGTCTGTCCAGACAACCTTCTCCTTCTAATGCACATACAGAATAATGATGTCACAGCTCTTCAGTGAGGAGAGACATGCCTCCTGGCAGGAGAGACACACCTCCTTGGAGGAGAGACTCGCCCCTGGATTTGAAAATGAATCTCATAGAATTAGCTGAAGAGCACGAACGCTTCAAACGATAAAACCCCTTTAAGCGATAAATGACCATAATATTGCAGATAGGGCAATAATTGTTGTGACTGTGAGCGCTTTGTAAACTAGTCAAATACTGATTATATAGCCTTTTATAATTTGATGCCTGGGGCCGCACATAAACCTTTCTTGTGTGGCACATGAGTAACTTTTTGTGATGTTTTGATGCATGATCTGAAAATCTCATGAAATTTGCTTACGCACAGAAATGTGATGCAACTGTGTATTCCTGAAGTCTGAAAGTGTCGCCCGACAGATGCTATCACCGCAGTCCCGCCACTGAACATCTGTGTGTAGCCCCCGCCTAAAGATGTTGCTATTTTCCTTTCCGCAGCTGAGTGAAGTTCTTGTAACTGTATCTAGGGTAAAGGGAACTGCTAATATTTATATATTATATCAAGGTTTTCTGCAGCTCAGAAAGACACATGAAATGGAAAATCATTGAAGTACTGCAGGGGCAGCGTCTGTAATGTGCTTTTCTCTTTTTTATTTTTTTTTTCCTAGAGAGCATCAGGGCAACAGCAGGAGATAAACAACCTAGTACAGAGAAAGATTGCCGTAGATGAAGAAAATACTTTACTCAGAAAGGAACTTGATGACCTGGGACTAGAATTAAAAGATAAAAGTCAGGAGCTTAAGGTACCTTGTCTTGTACATATTTTCCAGTTGTCTTGCTGTGAAGCGCCGCGCTTCACGCTGTGTCATGGAGTGTGACACAGAAAGGGACATATGCTGCAGAAGAATAGCCCCAGGCCTCGCTCTGCTTTGCAGTTATTTCTCATACAGTCAACTCGCCGCTCTCCTTTAAAGTCGAAAAATCTGAGGCTTCTAACTTTCCAATAAATACTTAATGATGGCTATGGAGCTAGTGAAAGTAGCGTGAATATGTGGCTTCTTTTTAATTACATTCTGATGGGACTGGTATTATTAATTGATAAAGCCGAGGTCTGGAATGATACGTCTGCGCGGGTCTCAAAAATAGCTGGGGACATCATCAAAGGCATCTTGATCAATTAAAGGATTCCTCGCATATGTGCGCTCATCAGAGCTGTCAAGTAGTTAAAGAAATCAGTCCCTTCCACCTGCATGACTAACATAAAATGGGTAAGAGCTGATTTTGCAGAGCTCCATGGCTTCGGGTGGTTGGGGGGTCACTCAATTAGGAATGGGTGCTCGATTGTTTGCAGCACATGTCATTGTTTTGTGATGACTTTGTCCAACAGAACACTAAGGAACGCTCCCAAAAAGAAGAGGAGAAGAGGGCAGCCATTTTTCAAAATCTGGAGCAGGAGAAGGAGAGTTTGAGTAAGAAATGTGCTGACCTGCTCGGTGACCTGGAGAAAGCATGGAAGCAGGAGGCACAGTGGAGAGGAGAGAAGTCTGGCATTGATGCCAAAATCAAGGTATGCTGCAGAGCGGCTGGATTCCCTCACATGATTTTTCAAACTACATTGTGGCGTGCACTTATGCTTCGTGTTATTTGCTGTGATAACAACTTATGTATTCAAACATGCCAGCTGGGACCTGCATTCATTTAAATTCCTACACTTAAAACCCACAGCTCTTTAAAAATTGATGCGGCAAAGCAGGAAGCTGACATCAAATAGCCATTCTAAAGTCTAATCATTAAACAGTAGAACAGACTTTATTCTCACATAAAACTTAAAGAATACATATGTTGTGAATGCAGATACGGAGGAAGCGAAAAGATGTTTCACTTTTTATTTTTTACTCTGGTGCAATTTATCAACGCCGTTTAGGCAGAGACGGATTACTTTGGTTCAGAGGGAAGAAGGGATTCTAGATTTAGTGGCTTCTAGTGAACTGGAAGGTGTTTGAAGGCACTTGGTTAAAATATGAAACATATATACTTACATTGCGTTTAGAATATATTTTTATGAAGTCAGTAAGCTAGCCATAGACACATTAGCTGTAGTAGGTATACTTGAGATACAAAACGTAATTTTAGTTTCCCCTTGTTCTTTTGTTCGTTTTCCCTATTGCTTTTATAAAGGCTTTAGAATTGAATTTAAAAGAAGCTGGTAACCAGATGGAGGGCTTGCATAAGAAAATAAATGGACTGTCGTCACAGATCGCTGTCAAGCAGACGGAGTTGGCACAGAAAGAGCTTGATGTGGCCAGACTAAGGTGAGAAGATACAGGGTCTGACTTCATAATATTCCTTTTTATAGTGTAAGGCCTCACTTGCGTTTGGACGCCATCTTGATCCGTCGTAGGGGCCAAGGATTAGCACTTTGGATCGCCGTCTTTGGTAGAACGGTATTGGTACGCTCATAAACGGTACTCTGACACTACTTCTCTTTCATCTGGCCTTAGCCAGCTTTATGTCACCCAGCAGTGGGTACAGGTAAATCATTCATATAAAACCATATCATAAACATAACATCTTGGCCATCTAGCTACTAACTTACATAGAGACCCTCTCTATCTGTGGTCTGTACGTATTGTCCAGCACCACAACCATAACAGTTTGCTCACTGTATCGTATTGGCTTCCTTCAGCCTCTGGGGGCCAGAGCTCTCTCCTCATCTCTGCTGCTCCAAACTGCCATGCAGCAACCACGCCCCCTGATCACCTGGAGAGACAGGCTTTTTATAGGCCTGGTAAGACCTGGAACGTGGGAACAGCCACCCACCCATCTGCAGCTGTTCCAGGAAATCCAACCCATAATGGCTGGACATCAGCTGTACTACATACGAGTGTCAGCAACCTAATGCTGCTGACCAACAAAACACCTGGCTTCCCCCACCAAGACCAGTCCCTCGATGGCACGTTTCTACCAGGTCTCCTGACGTACGCCATCTAGTGGAAGCACCATGCAACTGCCTAAGGTCGCTCTGCCACAATAGGTTACCATAAAGTTGTACACAATAAACTATTTATTTAGCTTACGCTATAATCACATTGCATTTTAGCCTTCTGTTTAACGTATAGGCCAGAAAAGCTCCTGGTTTACATGCTAAACACGCCCATAGGGCTACATTTCCCGGTGGAGACCAGAAGTGTCCTTTTGGGGTCCCTCTGATCTGTGCAAGTTAGCATCGGGGAAAAAAAAAAAAAAAAGAGGATAAAATATTGTAGGAATCTTCCATTTATCATGATTCTGTTAAAAGAAGACATTTCCATTAAACGGATACAATAGAAGTTTTTAGGTGATGAAAGCCAGAATATGGCATCCATTCCAGGCATCTGTTTAATGGATGTTGAGAAGCTCCGATGAAGTTACTGACCATATATAAACAGCTATTGCTGGTGCTTCTCAAGGCAGAGAAGAGGTGATGTCTTACGTCTTCTTTCTGGGTTCTCTACCGAAACCCACCTGATAAACATTTTTGGCGACATGTCCCAATACGAATGCGCCATTGTTTTGGTGTATTTTGCACCAAGAAAACAGTTGACGCCCTATTTTCTAAATAAATGAACTGTAATACACCAAAACTAGGTGCATTATACGCCAGGCACGACACATTTGAATTCGCCTAAAGTAGGCACATTAAATAAGCTAGGGATGATATGCTATGCGCCTAAACTAGACAATGCGCCTAGATAGGCGCATCAATTTTATAATGCAGGGTAGACCACATGCCAGATGTTTGACAGGTTTGTTCATTCAGGCGCACTTTACACTGATTTATGGCACCTTAAAACTAGTGTGGCGGTGCCTCTTTTCGGACATGTTGCCCTTTGTTGGGTGGCTGTAAGCTGTATCAGTAATATATGGGATGTGTGTCAGCATCCATCATAGGTATACGTTTGGAGTTCCGTCAACGTTTACCTTCCAAAGGAAGTTGTAATCCTTGTCTGAACCTGGCCTTCAGAGTGACCGATCAGCCCTCCTGACACGTCTGTTTTACTTAAAGGAGTATTCCCACCGCATACTGTTAATGGCATATCACTAGGATAGGTCATCAAAGTCTGATTGGTGCAGGTCCCACCTCTTGGACCCGCATCTAACTCGGGAACATACCCACGAAAGATACGCAGCAGAATGGAGAGCTGGTTGTGCTTGTGCTTGTGCATGACTCTCCATTCTGTTCTATGGGAGTCCTAAGTGCAGTTGAGCGGTGTGTTCGGCTGTACGTGGAGCTCCCCCAGAACAGAATGGAGACTTGTGTGCTAACGTGACTGTCTCTCAAATCTACTCTGTGACCTTCTGGAGGCCTGTTTCCAAGATACGTGGAACCAACACCTATCAGTCTGCAATGGCATATCCTAGTGATTTCTGGTGGGAACACCCCTTTAATACTTAAATTGCAGAAAGGTATCATTTTTTTGTTAAATGTGAAAAACAAATATTTCCTAGAACAAACATGTCAAGAGAACTGACAGGTCTTCAACCCCTTAATACTCCATGATGTATATATCCGTCATGAGTAGGGGTTATGTCTCACATTAAGACAGGTATATACATCCTAAAAATTCCACAAGTTCTGCTGCTGTATCCACAGATCAATGGAAGAAGGACAGCTTTTACATGTAGTCAGCCTCTGCCACAACTGCTGGCATCACAGTCATCACCTCTCCTGGCATTTCAACTTTTTAGGTGTCTGCAGCATCTAGTTAGACAGAGGGAAGAGGTTTCCTGCGTCATCCAATTGTCTGCTTAGTGGCACCACAATAGGTTGTCAGGCCAGTTGGACGCTTTGTGAAGGCTTCCTGGTTTGCCGTCTTGGCATTGTCATTAGTACCTGCCAGACTGATTAAGGGAATTCTTGCCTGAAACATGTAAGATAACCTTGAATGTTTACTATGTTACTGGATTTTAACCTGAAGAAATAAATTCATTCTTTTAAGAGGACACTGGAACGGTATTTAACCTTTAGATATAGTTGATGCTCTCAACACTTGTGCCTCCTCTATACCCGATGAGCTGGACTTCTTATATGTATAGATGCCAGACTGACAGGTACAATACAGTGCAAAACAGAAATATGGTACTATATTATAGTAGTGATCAAACGATCACACAGTCAAACCCCCTTAGTGGGACTAAAGCAATTTAAAAAATCTTAACCAACATATAAAAAAAAAAACCCCAAAAAACCCCTGAGAATTACTGAAAAACTATTCCGCAAAGAATCACCTTGTTGTCATCACCCATTCTTTATGTTAATGGTAAAACACACACACATAATTGGAACTGGTACATCTCTACTGACCCAGCCTATAAAATGATTATACTATTTAATAAGCACATTTAATTCTCTTAAAGTAAACAGTAGCAGAATTGCATTTTTTGTTAATCTCTCCTCACGAGAAATGGAATAAAAGTGAGCAAAAGGTTGATTCTACCCCTAAGTAGTACAAATTAAAACTGCAGCTCGCCCGCACAAAAATCAAGCTCGCACACTGCTCCATAGACCGGAAAATAAAAAATGATGGGTGTCAGAACATGGCGACAGAAAAACTTAAAAAGTTGCAGCTCTTCAGACACAGTAGTGAAAAAACTAAAATGTGTTCTCTGTCTCCAGGGCCTATTATAGCTACTTTCTTAAAGTGGTTGTCTTACTACATTTATTCATCTTACCTCAGTCCTGTTTTCTTGGTTTCACTTTGAATTCAGGGGCGTGTTTATGGTCTTCCACTAGGCTGCAGTAGAAGCCAGGTCTGTAGCTACAGCAGCCAGTGCTGGCAGCCTATCAGGAGAGATCAAACAGGTCTGTAGCTATAGCAACCAGTGCTGGCAGCCTATCAGGAGAAATCAAACAGGTCTGTAACTATAGTGACCTGAGGAGCTGATGAAGCCCATACAAGAGGGAATATCTAGGAATAGGTAGGACACTGTTAATGGACACATATTGCAAAGTGAGTTGTTTTTGCAAGATCTTTAACATAAAAAGCAATCCTTGTAGTGAGACAACACCTTTAAGGGGTTAAATGTACGTAAGGGGCCTTTGGTAGTTGTAAACATTAAAAGGCCTGCTCCTCAACCACTGCCTGCCTCTTTCTCATACTTGAATGTGGGGAAGAGTTTTTATTTCCTTTATCTGAATGTCATTGTTGAAGTGCTCTGAAATGTCAATACGCTATTCATTTTTAATCTATGTTAGTGAGTATCTCACATTAGATCAAGCTAATCCAATCCAATACATTGCAGACTACATATCCCATATGATCACCATATCCTAAAAATAAATCTACTTGGGACTTACTCTCTCTAGGCTCTCTGTAACTGCTTGATGTGAATATAGTTTGCATACCACATATACGAAGGTTGCTCTGAAACTGTCCCCTATCTTATGATGTTGGTCCATGATGTCAGAACCCGATGTTGGCCAAGTGGCAATAGAGTTTAAACTTTCTGGGCAATATCCTATTAAATTTCGTTGCTGTGCTATGGATTGCAGCAGATGGGCAGACTAACAAAATGGTGTCTGACCTGAAAGTGCGTATGAAGCAAAGGTATGTAATTGAATTCCTCCATGCAGATGTGGCCGATGGTGGTGACTATTTCAAAGTAGTGTTCTTGTAGCTCAAATTGTGCTCGGTCAAGTAGCGTTATTATTCTCTTTGTATCTGATGTAGTGGCCATGCAGATAAATATGAGGCATTAGTTTCGGAGGAACCCTCTTCTGGCTGACCCTGACGGGTCCATGACGCTCATATACTAGGTTTCTGACCTCTTTTGCTACTCTTAAACTTTGTGTTTAAATTATAGATAATAAATTATGAAGCTTTTTTATATACAAAGTAAGGCTAGGTTCACATCTGCAACGGGGATTCCTGCGCAGAGGGGAAACCGGAAGCCGTCGGATTGCAATGGTTGCTGACCCATTTTTTTCGTCTCAATGACGGACACCACGTTGGAATTCCGATGAACCCATTGTAATTAATCGGGTCCGTCAGACGCCGTGGGTGTCCGTTGTGAAACAGATCCCATGACTTATGTTTTAACCTCTGCGCCAGTTTCCGAACCCTCCAACGCAGATGTAAACCAAGCCTTAGTGTGTGCCTACTTTTACAATATAAATCCAAACTAGACTCATGACAATATATTATACAAAGACTTTATTTAATCAGTTGTTAATAGAATTACATAAAATATTGCTTTACTGTATGTTCTTTTTATTTAACTTTCAGCTTAGTTTTATGGGGACTTATTAGAATTGTAGAGTATAATCGTGTTACAATATATTTTGGTATATGAAATCATATCTTTATGTGACTTTTTATATAATTTGTGTAGCTATTTAATAATGTTATGTGAACTACTGATCCTAGCACATACTATGGAAGCCTTTCCTAGCAGTGTTTAACACTACATTTTTTATATTTTTCATGTAGTTTTATTAACAATTAATTACATAGTCTGTAGATATTATATTGTAAGGAGTCTAATTTAAAGTTATTTGGTATATGTATTTATTTTGACTCATTAGCTAATGTGGAGTGGTCCTTTATATTGAGGGTTTTTTATTTTTTTTTTAATACTTTGTACCAAAAAACTTCGGTTTTTTCCTTTAATGCGGGGGGGGCCCCGGGGGGTTCGGGCCCCAAAACCCAAAAAACCCCCCTTTTTTTCTTTTTGGTGTTTATTTTGTGAATACTTTGTACCAGCATTTAACTTCAGTTTTGTCCTATTAATGCTGGGTTGCTGATTGTTAATCCTTTAGGGTGCGTTCACACGGCAAAGACCAAATACGTCGAATTCGACAGTATTTTGTTTTTTTGGTACTAGGGGAGATCCACTTTGGCTTCTGGATCAGATTCAAGCATGTCTTGACCAAAATCTGATCCCAGATCTCTTCTATATGTTCCCAATGTTGGTGCAGACTGGACTTGAGTATGAATACAGCTTTTTGTTGTTATGTATGAGTTATGTTATGTATGAGATAACCAAGATGATTGTCTATAAAATAATGGGAGTCTCACATTTAAAGCTGTAGTGGATGGTGAGACATGGAGCCTGAAATACATTACATGGAAATCCTTAAAGAAGCATTTATGCTATCTATCACACATGAAAAAACTTTGAGATTCTTGGTTCACATATTTTTGATCAAAAAATGCTTAAGCTGCCCACGTACTTACAACGTGATCTCAGGTCGGGCAGTCCTACGCTATCTTTACCTCTCAATAGAGCCAAATCCAGGCCTATTACCGGGTCAACAGACCTCCATTATCCAGATAGAAAGAAAATAAAAAAACACCAAAGCTGCAAGCTGCACTTTTATAACAGCCTGTGAAAGTGGGCGTGGTGCAGAAAACCAAAATGGAGGCACCCTTTCCTCCCCATATAGATTAAAAGCAATAAACGCCAAATACAACGTATGGTTCTGCACAAGCCTGAAAGTTACAAGTTCAAAACATTGTTACCCTTTTGCTTGTCGGTGTAAAATATATTTATTAGATATGACTTTGTAAATACTGTATGCAAGACACTGCAGGAAGTAGGAAAAAACAGATTTCAACAAAATGTCCTAAATAACATTTGTGGAGTCTATGCATTTATTCTGAGAAATAGTATTGCCTCCATCAGATCCTGCATACATGACCTCACATCTGATCTCATTATTTCCAGGCTAGAGAACGGCCTCTCTACATTAACTTGGTTTGGAGGCAAAGCGGTGACCACAGGGGCAACATCTCTAACAATGTCGGGGTATAAAGGAATTGCCTCAGCCACAGTCAGTTCTGATGCATTGTTGAACTCTTCTACTTCTTTGAAAAAAAGTGTAACATTTTGCTGAGTTCTGGTCAATCTGTTTACTATGGGAGTGGAAACATTTCCCCTGTGGCAACGCTTTGCCTGCTCCATGTCATCAATTACACTCCTCATGTGATGAGGCTGAAGATATGGGAGCAGTAGCACTGGCCGGACCCAATTCCTCTTGCTCTTTGCACTCCATCGAACTAACTGGACCAGCTTATTATATATTTTGGGAGTCGGTCCATTTTATAACGACTCTGACTCTTGCAAAATAGGCACCAACTCCACGACTCCAACTGAAAAAAAGTCTGGTGGAAAATCCGTGCTGTGTGAACTGCTGCACGGATTTTCTTTTAAAATCACTGTAAAAAGTTGACAGTCGCTTTATAGACAGTTTTCAAATCCAAAAACTGTCTGTAAAACCGACTGAAAACTTTAGCCGTGGGGAAAAGCCCTTACTGTTCCTATTCAAATTAAGGAAGGAACAAAATGGAAAGAAGTTGCTGCAGTAAGAAAAATCATTGTGGTGATTAAACAGAAATTAAATACATAAAAAGCTGAAGTTTTGCTTTGAAAACGAAAACGGTTTGCAAAAAGTGTAGAAGGGAGTGAGTTTGCTCACAGGTTTTTTTAGTGGATGAAGTCATGGCATTTGTGACGTAAAAAGGTGTTAACTCTTTAAGATGCTGTGGCACTGATTAATGTGTGTATGATGTGACTGATAGAAAAAAAAAAAAGATCTTACGTCATTAAAAGTAAGTATGCAATCTGTGATGATACCTAAATAAATAAGGGGACGGAAAGATTTAAATCAAGTGAAGAAAAGGGATAATGAATTATTAAAAAATGAATTCTTGTATATTTTTTTGTATAATAAGAATTCATTAGACACCCAAGGGCAGGAACCCAAATGAGGACTTCAACCCTTATGCCTATATTTTTTAAGTGTCTGTGACCCTTGCTACGTTTTATATTCCAGTCCTAATATCCGATCCTCATAACAATTACCAAAATATAGAAACTGCATATGAGGCTTAAAGGGATCAGTTAAAAGAAGCCTCTATTCCCAGTATCCTAAAACGAGCAGTGTGAATTTCCCTCTGCTTGATGCAAACTATGCAGGGAGACGGTGTAAAGAAAGATTATGGTTTCAGGTATATAATCTCTTACCTTTTAATATTCTATGCAGTTTGACTTTAAGCTCCTTGCTACTTTAAATATTCCCAGCTCATTGTATTCTTATCATTCTTTTCAAAGATACTTTCAACCAGTAGAAAGAGATATCATGTAAAGTTTATATAAAGCAGAGAATTCAAATTCATGAAAGTTTTTACTAGAACCTTTTGCGGTCAACATAGGTGAAGACTGCAGCATAAGACTGTATTGGCTAAAGGACACTTACATTGACCCATGTTATTGTATTTCTTAGTGTTACTTTATTAAGGGGGTATTTCAATTTTATTGATTAGTTTTAAACTTGTAGGCAAAGGTAAGCAAAGATGATTACCAAAAACATTGCTGTTCTAAATTTGCTTCATTTCAGAGTTAGAGCAGTTCTTTTCTCCTGCTTGTCTACACAAGTTTCCTAAGGTGAGCAATCACCTCTCTCTGCTTTATCAGTGGCTGGACTGATGTCCTCACTCCCTGTTGCATCTTACCAGCAGGATGGAGCTTGCTTCTCATTTTCTGATCTTATCTTTCTCACTGAGAGAAACTTTAAAGGGGTTTTATTATTTCATTGAATGGTCTTCAGAATAAGGGGACAGTGAATACAAGCAACTTTGCAATTGGATGTCATTAGCAAAGCTGTCTTGTTATCACAGGATTCCTAATCTTCTGTTTCTGTTTACACTGATCTCCAGTCCTGGGCGGATCCCTCCTCCTTGCATTTCACTAGCTGAGAGCTCATTTACATTCTGTTAAGCTCCTGGTCGTCCGTATTCACAGAGCTTGCATTCTTGCCTCTCACTCAAAGTAAGGGAACGGCACATTTTCACTCTGCACAGCCAGAAGAAACACAATAACACTGCAGGGCTTCTATAATCAGTGTACCTAAACATTGAAGTAGCATTAGAGGCCGAGAGCATTTCACTCTGCACAGCTCTGGAGGAGTTTATACAAGACTGGATTCATTTGTAACATGAATGCAAGCCTGTGGTATGTAAACAGCTCTTCCATACTCTTCATAGGGAGAGACACAGTGACATGTGGAGGGGGGGACGACACACGGAGCCAGCATGAACAGTGAAGGGAGGATGATGTCATCCCTTCGGTTAAGAAACACCCAGCTGGTAGGGGAAGAAATCTAAAACAAGGTGGGGGAGGGGGAATAGAGGAAAACCCTTTTAAAATATGGCCTCATAATGTTTAAGTAACCGACCATCCTGTGTAACCACAGCGCTTCTGGTCCATTTCTTTGTATTTGCATTTGCTTTCAGCCTCATTAGCTTGCACCTGGGCCATTTGTTTCCTGATTTTTGGAGGAGTTAAAAGTTTTTGTTGTTTTTTTGGACCACATAACCTTCCCATTAGGTACGCGATAATGTATATGTTATATTGAGCAACAGGCAAAGCCTTCAACATACTATGTTGACCCAGGACAGATAAGCTACAGATATTCCAATTAGATATAAGGTGGAAATTACACAGTCTCATCCACATGTGCTGCAGAAAACAGAAGAAAATAGACCCACTGTGAATTTAAGTACACAGCATGGCAACTTAGGTTGAGGTTATTTTTTTTTACATTTTTCTCATTAACATTTAAGGGAAAGTCTAAATCTGCAATGAAATGTATTGTTGCAGTTTTTGCTGTAAAGAAATTGGGGATTTGCAAATTTGAAATCAGATTTTACACCCATTGACTTTATTCCTCTGAGAATGTGGGGAGTTTTTCCACCTGACAATTTTTTTTTTTAATTTTTTTTTTAATTTGACTCTAGTAAAATTTTACTACCATTAGTTCACTTAGGGTTCTGTCAAGGCAGACAAATGTTTGATTCTGAACTTGATAATAAACAATATTGGAGTATTTCTTGGCTTGAGAATTAATATATATATATATATATATTATATATAATATATATATATATATTATATATATATATATCTGCCAGACCAGGTTTAATTTGGTCAAATGCAGTGTTTTACTGTTCTTTGATTAAATTAATTTTAGCAATATGAGATGTCTTTATACCAATCTGTACAATCTGTATCTCAAGTCCTTTCCGTTTGCCCTGAAAGGACATATACACATCACAAAGGGATTCATACATTTGTGACCTTGGTTCTTTAAGCTATAGTAAGAGAGTTGCTGACAAGCTGCAATTCCTGATCTGGTAGCTGCAACCTATCCGTTTTACATGGCCAGCTATTTATTTGAATGGCCTTGTACTTTTCCCTTCTGCAGAGGGGATGTGTGACCAACTACGTCTGACGTTTCCTGAAGCTAGATCAGACCAGCTGATCCTCAACCTGTTTCAGTATTTAAAGCAGTTGTCTTTTGTGAGATGTTCAGTTGTGGTCTAAACAATTGTTTTTCTTTAGTTTTGACCTTTTTATTTTGCTTGTCTTTCTTTTCATCTATTCCATTTGGGGCTCTGGACATGACAACCCTTGCTGCTTTTTCCCATTGAAGTTTAAGGTAGTCTGAATCCAACTTCATTAGAGGCTTGGAATGTTGTCTACCTTGGGACCCGGAGGTTCATTTAAAAATTTATTTTTAAAAGCTTGGTTTTTAGATAAAAGTTTCCCCAAATATATATTTTATAGTTTTGAATTTGGACTATACCCCTTAAACTTTAAAAATTGCAACATGAAGAAAGCACCATAAGGTTGGGCAAATAAAGGAATTTTCAAGTTTGCTAAACTGAAAATGATAAATTTCAATTCCTAGTTTTTCTCTTGGAAACCAAAGGCAAAAAACCCTTTTAATGAAATCAAATATTTTTTTAGCCATATGAAACCTCGAAACCGGGTCAAGTAGTCTGAGATGGTTGTTCCATGACTCCTATTTGTCAACGTGTCAGTTATCGCCACTTGTTACAAACTAAGAAGGACAAAATCCTTTAACTGAGAGACCTTAGTAATCCCCTGCAGATTGTACACCCCTGAAAGGTATTCTGTTACCTGTCCTGTGGTTGAAAACTGATGACGAATGACAGCACACAAATTTTGGGTGGTGACTGTACCTCTTTAGCTGGTTATGTTGTCTGAATAACCACAAAATGAGGTGAACCTCTGCATGGATGGATCTTCTTATTGGAAGACTGTGAGGAAGTGATCCATTCTGTATTGGAAGTGAAATTGGAAATCACATCTCAAACTTAGGGCAGTAAACAGTGTTGACACAAACCATTAGAAGTCGTTAGCACTACATTGAGCTCCAAGCCTTACATTCAGCTACAAGTGTTCAATGAACCTCATATTGCCTCTTTCAAATTCTATCATGGTGCACAGCAGGATGCAAATGGAGGCTGGGATAGAGTTCTATCCTACCCGGCAATGAGTTCCACTTTTGTCCTCAATGAACCCGGGATTGGTCTGGAACAATTAGAAAAAGCCAAAAAGAGTTTTCAAAAGTAACTTGCTTTATTGGTTTATGTGGGGGGTGGAAAATTTAAATTTTTTCCCATTTTGTACCTAAAAATTTTTGCTTGCATAGATTGATTGTTTAACCATGCAATGGCCATTCTCCAAAATGATCCAGGATTATTATTATTTTTTTTTTTAGAGCGCGCGTGCTTCCAGGGCTCTGTCAATTGGTTGCTCATAACAAGGGCAAACATACAAAGGTGACAAATTAATAACAAAAACGACAGAAGGAGGAGGGCCCCGCCCGTGAGGGCTTTACAGATACAAGGAAGGTGGAAAAATAAGGTGAGGGGGGACTGGGTTTGGGGTGGAGTAGTAGCAACGGGGATTGTTGGTTTTAGGCAACCTGAAAAGGGTGGGTTTCAGGTGCTTTTGAGGTGGTGCGGTGGGGGCGTTTTTTTAAAAAAAATAAGGATCCTGTGCCTCTGTACCAGGAAAATCTTTAAAAATACATTTCAATGGCGACCTACTTTGTCAACCCAAAATTAATGAAGGTCTGGGATTCCCCAGTATTAAATTTCGTCTGCAGCTTGGCAGGGATTTGCAGTTTGGGAAAAGAAACTGAGGTTTGCAGCAGCTCACTGGGAAATTTTTTACCAAATATATCCCTTTAAAGGGTTTCCGCATTGCCAATAGCCCGAAATCCTCAATGCGTTTGGTTTTTGATGCCCCTGTGGGGCCGGCCAAAATCAGAGCCCTTAAGAAACTGTCTCCACACTACTCTTTGCATCTATTGCTATCCCACAACCCAGGGTTTTAGAATGGATGGCCACATGGAATCTTTCGGAGACTGCACAATGAGGACCTTGGGACTCTCGATGGTTGAAAAAAATTCCCCTTTACATCAAACCATACTCCAAGGGGAAAATCCAAAACATTTTTAAACCCCCTCACAGTGAAAAATTTTTTTCATCTATTTTGCAGGGAATTTTTTGCTGTGCGGGGGGGGTGCTGAGATATCTTACAGACATAGACTGGGATTTTCCAAATTTTTAATTTGGGGCATCTTTAAGCCCTCCCTTTAATGTTGCCACTTGGGCTCTATCTAAAAGTTTTTGTTGGAAAAAAATTGGGCCCCAAACTCTCCCACAATTGGGGCCCGAAGGAAAAAAGATTAAAAAAATTAATTTCTGAGCTTTGTCCTGGGTGCCTTGACGGCTTCGCATAAATTTCTCCCCTCAACCCATTAAAATTTTTCATGAACTTTTAAAAATAGTACATAAGGGCCCATTTTAAAAATCCGATATAAGGGTTTTTTATGGGAAGTATGCATTGGATGGTTGTTTTTGGTGTGGTTCCTCTAGAGCAGATCTATACCATTGTGTATGGACTTGCCCGCAGGCAAGACATTATTGGGAAGGCATAGGTACATATATACAAAGGCACCTGGTGCCCTCATTCTCCTTGAGCGTGACATGGGCTCTATTTGGCTCCGAGGGTGGGGAAACCTCTAACTACAAAAGTAGGGAAACAAGTCTTCTGCACATCTTATCTGCCCCGACCAGAAAGGCCATACTCCAATTGTTGCTACAGCACGAGTACCCGACCTTCTCACAGTTTATGGATAAGTGTACTTTCTTGCTAAGAATGGACTGGATGAAGGCCATAAAACGTAAGGAAAAATGGGTGAAAAATTTTCCAGGTAGGGGAAAAGTTTATAAAAAAACCCTTCCTTTTGAGAAAAAGAAAAATCCCTACCTTTTTTTTTTTGGGGGAAAGGGCATTTTGGGTATTTACAGCAACACTAAAAGGGAATGGGGAGAAAAACTTTTTTTAAACAATCACAAAGGGCTACTTACCCTTTTTTCCCCCAAAAAAATTTAAGACATTTGGTCTTAAAATTAAATTTTTTGCTCCTAAGACAACTAAGTTTTAAAATTTTTGGGGGATGTCCTTATTTTTTAAAAACCAAGAAATTCACTTTTTTTAGAAAAAACAAATTATCAAAAATGAAATTAATAAAACTGTGGGTGTTTTTCATCAAAAAAACAGCATAAGCAGGAAAACCCTCTGAATTCAAAAAAAAAATCACATGCCCCTTTTTTTTCGGGGGTGTGCAAATTTTTTCGGGGGAAACAGGGTAAAATGACCGGGGAAAAATATATCATTATAACTAAATCTAGCAAAAAAGGTTTCCCCCACTACCCTGGGGGCCCCTAATTAATGAAAAAAACCCCTAACAAAACTAAAACCACCCCCGGAGAGGGTGATTATAACGTTTTTAATTCCAATTTTAAAACCCCTTCCCGAAAAGTGCTTTATGCATACGCCCAAGCGGGAAGTGATTTTCCCGAAAATGGACGAATGCATACACCCGGGCATGGGCAGCGGTTTGGGGGAAAAAGCCGCGCGCGATCGCGGAAAGGGAAACCACAAAAATTACCGCGGGTTTCCCATGCCCCCATAAACCCCCGGGCCGGGAAGGAGCTCCGGGCCCGGGGGTGGGAAAAACGCATCATTCCCCGCACCCCTTCATGGCCGCGAAAAATAAACCCGGCAGGCAGGAGGGAGTGAGCTCCCTCTGCCAAACGATGGGCGAGGCAAGGGGGAAACCGGGTTTCCGGGGCTCCCCCGTTTTCCTACCAGCCCCCCCCGATCTGCCCTGAATGCACCCGGGGGTAGTCTGGGCCCGTCCCCCTTTTCCCACAATGCTTTTTGGGCATGGTGTCACTATTTTGGCCCATGGCGACCTAAAACAGCAAAAGCTGTGCACAAAACGCCCCCTTTAAAAACAGCAATCTAAAGTTTGTTTTTTTCCCCAGGGGGGAAATTTGCATTTTTAAAAACCTCACTGGGAAAATTAAAAAAATGGAAAAAGAAAAAAAAAAAAAAAGAAAAAAAAGTAAAAACAAAACAAAAAATAAAAATTAAAACACATACACGGGGCCTTTTTTTCCCCCCTTTTAAAAAACCGGCAACCCGCCCCAAAAAAGATCAAAAAAAAATAAAGTACCCAAAATTTGGTATTGCCGCGTGGGGTAACGATCCCCCTATAAATCTGTAAACTTTAAAATTTAAAATCCTTTATGGTAACGCCGTAAAAAACAAAAAAAAAAAAACCCAGTCACAGAATTGCGTTTTTTGTGCACCCCTGCACCACTTTAAAATGGAATAAAAAGCATAAAAAACTCATATAAACCCAAAGTTTTCCCAAATTAAAAAACGCCATTCATCCCCGAAAAAAAAAGGGGTTTTTTACACGTCTCTGAAATACGGAAAAAAAAAAAAAGTTAGGGCCTCAAAGACAGCGTGCATAAAAAATTATTTAACACAAAAAAAAAACACTATTTTTTTTTTAAATTTGCTTCCAAATAAAAAAAATTTAAATAAATAGGGTACCCGCCGAAATTCGTTTTTCCCTAAAGGGGAAAGCAACTGGTCTTTGGATATGCACGGTGAGTGCTGTAAAAAAAATAAAAATAAAAAACACTCCCTGGGTTTCCCGTATTTTTTTTAAACCCGGCCTTCCCAAAAAAAACTGTTTTTAAAACTGATCAAAAAGCCCGGGGTTCCCCCCAGAAATGATACCAATAAAAACGTCAAAATCATCCCGCTAAAAACAAGCCTCTACCAGCTCCGAAAACAGAAAAATAAAAAAGTTATGGCTCCCAGACTATGGCATTCCAAAACCCGGGTTTTCCCCCTTTTTGAATAAAATTTTTTTATTGGTAAAAGGCCAAATAAAACATAAAAAAATACAAAATTTGGGGGCGCAGGGGAATCGATCGCCCCGCTGATAATACTACAAGGGCACTATACTGCCGGTGACCGCTTTAAAAATAAAAATAAAAAAACACTAAACCAGGAATGGGTGTATTTTGCTCAAAATGGCCCCCACAAAAACCTTAAAAAAAGTGATCAAAGCCGGGATATGCCCCCCATAATGGTAAATAATCAAAACGTTTAACTCCCTCCCAAAAAAAAAACAAGCCCATAAACACTCCGAAAACAAAAAAACTGAAAAAAGTTTAGGCCCACAGAACGGACAAAATAAAAAAGCCCTTTTTTTTTGACCTATTTCCCATTGTGTTAAAAATAATAAAAAAAAAAAAACTATATAAAAACTATAACATTGCAATTGTAAACCCACCCCCCATAGTAAAAATATCCCCGCAATTTATACTTTCTTTTGGGGGAACGCTGTAAAAATTTAAGCCCAAAAAAAAATGGCCGGGAAAAGCGTTTTTTCCCCCCCTTTTCATTGCCCAATCAAAAAAAAAAAAAAATTTTGGGAAAACCGTGCACCCAAAATGTACAATACACCCCTAATTTAGATCATTAGGGCGTGCTGAATCCAAAATGGGGCGGGCTTTCTGGAAGGTTTTACCTGTTCTGGTATATTGGGGGGGCTTTTTTAAATTTCAAAGGCCCCACCAAAAAATTTTTGTTTCCAAATTCGAAATAAACTCCCTCCCATTATACCCCGGGCCCAAGGGGCCCCAAACAGCAGATTTAACCCCCCCACATTTTAGGGTATTGCCCGAACTTGAAAAAATTGCGTAACAATTTTTTGGGTGTTTTTTACCAATTCCTTGTAAAAATTTAAAAAATTTTCAGCCCAAAATTGCAGATTATTGGGGGAAAAAAAATTGGGTTTTTTTAAAAAATTTTTACAGCCTAACGCAAAAAATTTTTTTTTGACACACCTGGGGGTTCGATAAAAGCTCACTGCACCCCCCGGAAAATATTTCCTTTAAGGGGGGTAGTTTCCCCAATTTTGGGGGATTTTTAGGGGATTTATTAATTTTTAGCACTTTAGGCCATTTTTCACATGGGTTTAAAAAGGCGCTATTTCGGTTTCCCTAATTACGCGCCGAAGTGCCCCCAATTACGGGGGCCCAAAACGGGGGCCCCCTTCATTACGGGGAAATTTACAGTTCTCAGAGAGAACAAAGGATTACGTCTCCTCCCCCACCCCCCGGGGACTTTTCCCCCGGGCGGGGAATAAATTTACATGTGAAAATTAAAACGGCGGAAAAAGCGCCGCTGCAAATTTAAAATCCCTTTTGGGGCCCGGGGAAGTGCCGGCCCCCCCCCCCCCACCTCCCAAAGCTCCCGCCCCCGCCCCCTTTCCCCCAAAAGGCGTAATTGCGGGGCGTAATTACGTCCCCCAATTTTAAACCTGTGAAAAATGGCCCTTTGGGTTCCGCCCAAAAAAGAAAAGGCCCCAAATAAAATCGTTTAAAGAAAAAAGGGAAAACCCCCCCGAGTCCATAGGTGCTCCTCCTATTCTGGGCTTGTGGGTTAGAGCCAAATAATGCACTAGGGCCACATAAAGGGATATCCTGAAAACGGCAAAAATCTGGGGAAAACAATTTTAATTTGCATTTCCCCGTTTACATTACCGATTCTTTTGAATAATGGCATAAAAAAGAAAATTTTGGGAAAAAAATTTAAAATTTTTTAAACTTTTTACTTCCAATTTTTTCTTTAATTCCCTGTGAAAAACCTAATGGGTTAATAAACTTCCTAAATTTCGGTTTTGAATACTTTAAAAAGGGGGGGTTTTTTAGATTAGGGCATTTATGGGGGATCAAAAAAAACAGGTCAAACAAAGTCCCCGCAGGGAAATGGACTGGTCCCTAAAAAAATGTGTCTTGGGAAATTTTTTTTAAAATTTGAAAATTACTAATAAATTTCTAACCCCCAAAAATGCCTTAAAAAAAAAAAAAAAAGACATTTAAAAAATTAGGCCAAACTTCAGCGGAATATGGTAGATTAGTTATAAACTATTTTGAGTGGAATAAGTATCTGTCTTTACATGCAGAAATTTTTGAATTTTAAAATTTGGTAAATTTTTTCAAATTTTTCAATTTTTTTTGATTTTTTCCCACAAATAAACAAGCATTTTTTGGACCAAAATTTCTTACTATCTTAAACTATAATGTGTCCAGAAAAACAATCTCTGAATCACATGGAAGGTTAAAGTGTCAAAAAGTTTTCTCACATAAAAGTGAAAATGACAGATTTCAAAAATGGGGCTCTGTCAGGAGGCCAAAACTGGCTCCGGCGGTAAGGGTTAAATGCACAACTCTAAAATATCTTCAGCGATTGGGGGTGGAAAGGTGGGGGGGGATTGCGGTTCCATAATACAGATGGACAATGACCCAAAACATAAAGCCATAGCAACCCAGGAGTTTATTAAAGCAAAGAAGTGGAATATTCATGAATGGCCAAGTCAGTCGCCTGATCTCAAACCCAATTGAGCATGGATTTCACTTCTTAAAGACTAAACTTCAGACAGAAAGGTCCACAAATAAACAGCAACTGAAAACCGCTGAAGTAAAGCCCTGGCAGAGTATTAATAAGGAGGAAACACAGCGTCCAGTTTTTTCTCTGACATATATCATTTAACTTAAAGGGGATGTATCGCTTCTTCAGTTCGTGTGTTTCAAAGTATTTTCAATTTCTCAGCTCTACAAATCCAGGGGTGTTTCTTCCCCTACCAGCTGGGTGTTTCTTAACTGAAGAGTGATGACATCATCCCCCCTTCACTGTTCATGCTCGCTCCCGAGCCCTGTTTTCTCCCCCTCTCCCCTCTCTGTCTGAGTCCACATCTCACTGTTCCTCTCCCTGCAATCTTATTTTGTAAGAGCTGTTTAAATACCACATACCTGCATTCAATCTAGACAGTCTTCTATGAATTCAGTCTTCTATGATCTCTTCTCCTCTCTCAGCTGGAGGTTTGTTACAGTTGAATCCAGTGTTCCTTTGAACGGCACAGATCTCCCTTCAGTGTAGGAGAGTTAGGCACCATGGCACAATTTTGCTGTTTTCTGATTATAGAATCGGCTGCAGTGTGTTTCTGCTGGGTATGAAATTGCTACGGCCCCTTACTCTGAGTGAGAGAAGCAGGGATCGAGGCACATTTCTGCTGTTTTCTGATTGTAGAAGCCCTGCAGTGTTTTTGTGTTTCTGCTGGCTGTACAGAGGGAAATTCCTGCTGAGTGAGAGAGGCAGGAATGCTCGCTCCTGTGAATCCTACCGGGGGGCCGAACAGAATGTAAATTAGTAGAGCCGTCAGCCAATGACAGGACAGAAGGAGGAATCCAACCGGCACTGGGGAACTGTGTTTACAGAAACAGAAGATAAGGGAGACCGTGTTTAACAAGCCCAGCTTTGCTAATGACATCCAAATTTGCAAAGTTGTTTGTTTTCACTGTCCCCTTATTCTGAAGACCATTTAATGAAATGATACAACCCCTTTAAATTGATTTGCAATGCCGTATGTGTAACCTAAAGACGTACAAACTCCTAAAAGTTACAATTAACAGTAGGTTTGGGGCAAGTTATAGTAAATGCTTACAAGAATAGAGGCAATGTTCACGTCTTTATCTAATCATTCCCAATAGTAATATAAAGTAACCTCACTATTTCGGTTGAAACTAGATGTAACACAGTGTAAAGCTTTTTTTCAAATACCTTTTGTACAAAGTTCCATTAAAGCTGGTATGATTTGACAGGTTTCCTCCGATTAGATACAGTGTCCTGCTGTTTGGCCGCTCTTCTGCTTTGTAGAATGTAATGACTGCTCTCTGAGAAAGTTCACCCTATACAGAGAGGCCTTGACATGAGCAGCAGTACGGACGGCCTGTAGAAGCTCGATATTATAAAGTGTACATCTGAAAATCTTTTATAGGCATCTCCACAGCTTAAGATCTTTTCATGAGATGAAATTCTAGTGGAATAAAGATATTCTTCTTGCTCTAATGTCTAGGTCTGCTTTACTCTAGCTATTGGAAAATATCTGTTCTTCACAACATATATATTTTGCAGATAGAATTGGTTGCACATGTATCACTTTAAGGCTAAGTTCACACAGTGTATCTGCAGAGCATAATTACGCCCCGCAATTACGCCGTGGGGCGGGGCAGGAGCGGGGGGCCGACACCTCACTGGCCCATAGACTTTTATTACCAGCGGCGTGTATACACCGCTAGTAATTCACATGTCACTTATCTCCCACTGCGGCGGATTCACCGAGCAGGGAGAGGAGACGTAATCCATAGTTCTCTATGGGAACTGTGGATTACCGTAATGACTGGGATGTATTTAAGCCCGTAATTTGTGCACTCCGGCGCGTAATTACGGACTGAAATACGTCCAGTTTTAACCCCTTAACGCCCTTGGGCGTATCAGTACGTCCCAGGGCCGCTAAGGGGCTTTGCAGGGGGATTGCTCCGCGACCCCCCCCCGCACAGCCGACGGGTGTTAGAGGCAAATCGCCGCAACAAACCCCGGGAGTAAAAAGCGCCGGCGGGTGGCTCCGCCCGCTGGCGCTGTTTTTAACCCATCAGGCGCCGCGGGAAGATGGCCGCGGCGTCTGAATTAACACCGATCGTGCGGTGATCGGCATAAGCGCAGCTAGGCTGCGCGATCCGATCACCGGGCATTGTGGTGGGGAGCCCTGTGAAGGCTCCCGTCACTTACCCTGGCCGGTTTGCCCCACTTCCGTCCGCAGACAGGAAGTGGGGAAACCGCCATCTTTGTACACCCTAATGCATTGCCTATGCAATGCATTAGGTTGTATTAACAATCGCGCCACCTAGTGGTCAAGTACCACAGGTGGCCTCAATGTTACAGTAAAAAAAAATAAAGTTTTAAAGTACAAAAAAAAAAAAAGTATTAAAAGTTCAAATCACCCCCCTTTCCCCATTTTACAAATAAAATCATTAAAATAATAAAAAAGTTACACATATTTGGTATCGCCGCGTCCGAAAAAGTCCGATCTATAAAAATATATAACATCATTTATCCCGTACGCTGAACACCGTAGAAGAAAAAAAATTCCAAACGCCAAAATTGCGTTTTTTGGTCATTTTACGTCACTCAAAAAATGGAATAAAAATGATCAAAAAAGTCGCATGCATTCCAAACTGCTAGCGATAAAAAAGTACACTTCAGCCCGCAAAAAATGCCCCCTCACTGACGTCCGTAGGTGTTAGTACAAAAAAGTTATTGGTCGCACAAAATGGCGCCGTGGCGCAAATTTCAAAAATAGAAAATGTTTGGAATTTTTTTACGGTACCAAAACATAACGGAAACCCTACATGTTTGGTATTGCCGGATGCGTAACAACCTGAAGAATACAGATAACACATTATATTTACCGAAGATTGAACGCCGTAAAAGCAAAACCCCCGCAAACATGGCGAAAATACATTTTTTTTCACAATTTGTCCCACTTGGAATTTTTTTGCGGTTTCCCAGTATATTCTATAGTATATTGAATAACACCATTAGAAAGTACATCTTGTCCCGCAAAATAAAAGTCCTCATGTGTCTATGTAGGTGGAAAAATAAAGAAGTTTGGGCTTTCAGAAGGCGAGGAGGGAAAAACGAACGTGTCACCAAAAAAAAACGCCGGGTCCTTAAGGGGTTAAGCCGTGTGAACATGGCCTAACACTTTGTAAGGCATAGTGAGTTGACGTGAACATGTAGGAAGAACATGCTGCCAGGTGTATAATTATATTTGGACCTTAAGGCCGTGTTCACACGGCTTATTCCCGACGGATTTGTGCGCCGGTTTGAGCGCACAAATCCGCCGGGAATAAGGGGCAGGGCGGGCCGGAGCGCGGCGGGGGCGCCGCTCCCGGCCCCATAGACAATGCATTGTTTACGGCGCGTCCGCGGCGTAAATAATGTGCATGTCACTTTCTCCCCCCCGCGCCGGATTTGCCGAGCGGGGAGGAGCGACGGAATCCACTGTTCTCTATGAGAGCAGTGGATTACCGTAATGACGCCGACGGATTGGCGCCGTATTGAAGCGCAAATCCGGCGCGGAATACGGCGCCACTCCGTCGGCAAATAAGCCGTGTGAACGGGGCCTAAGACTCGCCTGACAAGCTGCTAAATAAAGTGCTGTTATTCTTTATGATTGAGCACATGTCATCTTGAGTAGTGGGCAAATATACAATAACTGTAGGCACTGCACAATCTTACTACAAACCATTGCCCTGCATTTCTCTAGCTCTCAGAACTTCGTTGAAGTTTAGCTGGGACTTTCAGGAAATTTATCACAGTCATAGTACTGTGGTAGTACTGGAGGCCAGCATTGTTCTATAATATGCAGTATAAACTTTGGTTAATGTATACAGTACCATATAGCTTTTATTTTAATGTACTGGTCTTTGCAATCTCATTTTGTATTTTTCAGACAGTTAAAGCGGTATACTCACCACACTGATTCGCTTTAAACATGTACGCAAAGCTAAAGATTATTATCAAATACGTTGCTGCTTTGATTTTGCTTCCTTTCAGCGCTAGAGCAGTCCTCATATCTTGCTTGTGTACACAAGCTTCCCTAGGTTCCTGAAAATCACTCTTTGCTCTAACAGCAGTGGCTGGGCTTGCCGGGATGGTGACGTCACTCCCTGCTGTGTCTTACCAGCAGCGCAGGAGCTTGTTTATGTTTCTTAGTGATAAATTTTAACCCTTTAGAGCTCTGTAGCCTTGGACCCTGCTGTTAAACCCCCTCTATTGCTAATGTCCCTTTTACAGCTTTAGCAGAGCTAAAATGTAAGTCACTGCTATAGAACCATCCACAGCCTGAACAGGAAGTAGCAGTCTGAAGCTGGCTATAAAGAGCAAGCTCTGTGAAATAGCAAGATTGGAAAACCCCTTTAAAGAGAACCTGTCACATAGTTTTGCCCCCCTTGCTAAAGGGCAGAACAAGCTAGTGTCAGACCTCTGTTTTCCAAAACTGTGTCCCTTATTCTGTAAGATGCTGTAGTTTTCGTGTATTAATGCTCAAATCTGCAGTTTTCAGCCAGAAGAGTCATTCGAAGAGTCCTTCAAAGAGTCAGTTTTTTTTCAAACCCGGCCAATCAGAGGCTAGCCCCGCCCACCTCAACTGACAAACCTATTACTTTGAATAGATAGAAACATGTGAATAACTGTCAGTGGGCGGGGCTAGCCTTTCGTGGGCGGGGCTAACACCTACTCATGAATAAGATTTGAGGGGTAAATGCTCTAAAACTGCTGCATCTTACAGAATAAGGGACACAGCGCTGGGAACAGCAGGTCTGACACTAGCTTGTGCTGCCCTCAGCAAGGGGGGCACAACCTATGTGACAGGTTCCCTTTAAGTCAATAGTAGATTACCCTTTTATTTTTCTAAGAATGCGAGTAATCTGATGTTGAAAACCAAGCGTGCATTACATATTCGTAGCACATCGACATCTCTTTACAAACAGCACCTTTGGTATAAGAGCTGTGATCACCTGATTAATGCAGGCCTGACTTCTGAAACTCAGCAAACAGCAAATTAAATCATTATCATGATGCCGTTTAATGAATAGCCCTTCATACTCAAGATGGACAGCCTGGGGCTGCTAGAGAAAGAGCTGGGTGCTGCTTGCTACAACCCACGTAAGTTGACGCAGATTCTCAAAGGTGTAGACATGGGTTTTTACGCTGAAGTTAGAGGCAAGATTACAAACCTCCATATACTTTGTCAGGATTCAGTGTTAAATCTGCCTCAGGAATTGACATGTCCCCTTTTTTATGGCAAAAGAGCTGAAACTCTTCAGTACCATCTATAGGATGTAACATTCCTCAAGTCACTTCCGACTTAACTGAGCCTTGCAATGTGAAAAACTATTGAAGCAATGCCAGGGTTTGTTCCTCTGCATACAGCTGTGTCGGGCTGTTTGCCCCTCATCAGAGCGGAGTAGAACTTGCTGGCTAGGTGAAGGCATTAAGTTTGACTTTAGCGTAAGGATTCAAAGGCATGAGGGCTCCACAAACCTACATGGGGCTTCTCCCCAATGAGATACCTTTCGCCTATAGAATCTACATAGTGATGCAGCCTTTCCCCCGTCAATGCGCAAATATTTTATAGTCGATAATATCCCTACCATGTAAATCCCAGTGTCAGTCACGTTGGCTTTTTCCCTTTCCGGGCTTGCTTGGCACTTTCACTGGCTTGTTGGCACATAAGCAAAGTCCAGTCAAGACTATAATTGTTTACAATGCAAAACAACAAACAACTAATCGGAATTTTAAAATTTTAAAATTAAAAGTATATCATTTTTTAAAATTTTAATTCATGTTTTCAGGGCTGTAAAAAAAATTTTTGTGGCCCATGAATTTGACATGCATGTCCTACTGGGTCATAATACAGTGGTTATCCTGTCGATCCACCCCCCATCATTTGAATTGTTATATGTACGCTGATAGTCGCCCAACAAATAAATGAATTACCCAAAAACATTAAAGGGAGTGTATTGCATTAAAAATTTTACTTGTTTTACGCGGGTTTTAAAAAAGTAAAAAAAATTTTCCATCTTCTAAGTAAAAATGTTTCAAAAGGTACAATTGCATAAAATTTCTTATAGTTTTTTAAAAAACCACCCCCAATCCCAAAGGAAAGGAAACAAATCATAGATGCCCATAAATTTTGTGAAAATGAGAAAAGACATAGGAAAAAAATATTTGAACACATGAAAAAAAGGTTTTCAAAAAAACCTTGGAAGCCATCACCAGCTGAAAACTATCAGTAATTAGAAAGCAATACTGCACTTAGTAAAAAAAAATGTAGTAGTTTAAATGTGGGCCCATAAAAAGGTGGGCTCATTACTAAGGACCACAGAAAGCATCTAAAAGATGGGTAAAACCATTGGCTGTTTAAAGGGGTTGTCTACACATTTATTCATCTTTCCTTAGCCTATTTTTTAGTTTCACTTTGAATTCGGGACGTGTTTTCTGGCTTTCCCCTAGGCTGCGTAGAAAGCCCCGGTCTGTGTTTAGCAACCGTGCCCGGGAGCCTTCGGGATAGATCAAACAGGTCTGTGTTAAGTGAGAGGGTGATGAGCCCAATGAGGAGATTTAGGAAAAGGAGGACAGTGTTTAAGGACACTATTGCAAAAAAGATTGTTTTTAAATTTTAACATAAAAAACATTTCCCTTTTAGTGAGACAACCCCCCTTTAAGGGTTAAATGTATTGAGGGGCTTGATATCTCAGAATAGGTAGGAACTGTTAAAAGAATTATTCAAGTGACTTGTTTTTGCAGGATTTTAAAGGGATTGTCTCCTACAAGGATTGTTTTTATTTTTAAATCTTGCAAAAAAGTCACTTTTGCAATAATTTTTCCATTACCAAACCCTACCTTTTCCTAGAAAACCCCCTCTTTATGGGCTGCATCCCCCCTCAGGTGCTTACTACGCCCCTGTTTTGACCCTCAGAAGGGCAGCACAGGTTGTTTTTGTACAGTTGGGTTCACTGCGCCTAGAAAACCCAGGAAACACCCCCCTGAATTCAAAAATGAAAACCAAAAAAACAGGTGAGGTAAGATGAATCAATGTATGAGACAACCCCTTTAGCCCTTAAAAACCTTATTGTTGCAAGCATATGATGGCATTGGGTTGTGAAAAATTTTTTAAACTACTAAAGGCCCCAGTGAGCATTTTGGCCAATAATCGGAAGTAAAAAGAAATTTTATCTACACGGCAACGACCGGGTGTCCCGCAAGGTTTCAGACTGAGGAGTGAAAAAGAACAAAGGGTTTCTGTGGAATGAGAAAGACTGGAATCAGCGCTACAATTGTTTTAAAGAAAAAAAAAAGAATGCAAAAAACCCCAAGCTTATGCCGTCACACCAAGACTCCATTGCTGAGCAAAAAGATGTTAAAGCACGTAAAAAGATTGCTCAAAAAAAACCTGTGATTTTTGTTTAAAATTTTAATGGGTAATGAGACTTAACACCTGTTTGGATACGAAAAAGGGGGCGCATATCACCCCAAAAACACCGTACCCAAAAAATTAAGAAAAATCTCACCAAAAATTCTTACAAATAGTTTAAAAAACGATCTAAAAAATGCCATTTTTTGATGACACATGCTCTTTAAATTGTGCCATTTTCTTGTGTTATAGAGGATTTATTTCAGTGGGTTTCGGATTTATACACATCATGGGTTTTTTTTCGTTTATTAATAAAATGCTAAGAATGTTCAAGAGAATTAGAAATGAGCTTCCCGCAACCCCCTTTTAATGTGAAATTGTAAATTTTAATGGAGAAAATTTTTAAATTATGTTTTATCTGTGTATCATTATCTTTTCTCAACCCCCTCTTTTCTGTGAGAAAAGTTTTTGCTTTTTAAGTTTCAAAAACCTGACTTAAGTAGTGGCAAAAAGTGTAAGGATTTTTTTTTTTTTTTAAATTTACTAAAAACCAATAGTTTTTATTTTTTTTCCCTTTATTCACTTTAAACCTTTTTTTAGCAGTTACGGGACTAGGGGGCCCGGCAATCCATTTGTTCCCAAGGGGATTTAATGATTTCACCGATACAGTTTCCCCACGATTTGACGTTTGGGGACATTTTTGGGTCAAGGGACCGGGAAAAAAGGGAAGAGTGAAAATAAAGCTTTAATGTAACGTTTTTAAAATTTCCTTACTTACAACCTTTATTGAGAGAATTTGTCTCTTAAGTAAATGACTTTTGGTCATCAAGAGTTGGATTTTTGGAAGTGCGTTTAGTATATATATAATTGACTTGCAGGTTTTAAAAAAATCCTAAAAAAAAATGACTTGATATAAGAGATTTTTATTTCATTTTCCCATGTTTTAATTTTAGGGTTTTTCCCATTTTATTGAAGTTTTTGTTAGTTTTTTTGATGTGCCAAGAGCAGCATTGGAAGAGATTAGAAAAAAAATTTGTCTAATATTTTTGATTTTCTATTACTCCGAAAAAAGTGCGAAATGGCTTTTTCGGGTGTGAGCTTCTCGCACCCACACCGTTTTGATTGACAGCTTTCCCTGTATATTTTTTTGTACAAGATAAAACATTAATTATTATTTGTGGGCTGAGAAATGCATAATGCAGAGGTTTTTTCTTTCCTAGTAGAATTTACTCAGCATTTTGCATGATATATGGCAGTTCAGTGGTGACCATTGCTGTTTGCATGCTGGAGGCTTGGATTTTTAGGCATGGAGTTTGTATCTTCTCCCATGCCTCACAAACATACTGCTAAGGACATGTCCCTGCGGCAGGATTTTCGGACAGTTTTCCGATTTGAAAGCTGTCTGTAAACTGACTGTCAACCATCCTGATAGACTTTAATAGAAAATCCGTTCAGTAGTCCCCACTGAATGGGTTTTCTGCTGGACGTCTCTTTAGGGTATGTTCACACGGCGTAATTGTGGCGCGTTCAGTACGCGCCACAATATGCCGGGTGTTTTGGAAGTCGCACTAATCGGCGTGTACTCCCAAAGCACAGGGGGGCCGTCAGCTCGCCGGCCCCATTGACATGCATTATTCGTGGTGCGTAATCGCTGTGAATAATTGACATGTCACTTATCTCACCGTGCGTACAATACGATCGTATTGTACGCGCGGGGGGACGAGGTATAATCTATAGTTCTCTATGAGAGCTATGGATTACCGTAATTGCGGCGCGCATCTCGCCGCTTGTTAAGCGCAATACGCGGTGAAATACTCCCGCAATTACGCCTCAAAATAAGCCGCGTGAACATACCCTTACTCCACCGGCATTCCGACAAACTTAAAACATGTTCATTCTTCCGCCCGGTTTTTGGGCAGAACATGTCAGTGATTGAGGGAGACGGGCGAATCCGCAAACCGAGGACGGAACCGTCCTCCAAAGCCACAGAAAAAAAGTCAAAATACTGGCCAGATTCTTTGATCAGAATCCGTCCGGTATTTGTATACTGCTGCGTGGATGCACCCAAAGTGTTTTGGAATTAGGCTTGGTCCCAAAGAGGATAGGGTTGTGTGTGAGTGAAGACCGTCTTTGTACAATATGTTCGCACTGTATAAAGAAATAAAATACTTGAGGTCAACATTTTCACATATAATATTTGCCTTTGCAGATGGGACAACATAGGAGACCTGACTAAGACACTTTAACCCCTTAATCACAATACATCTGTTGTCAGGCAGAAATAAGCTGGCTTGGATGTCCTGTGCTGGATGAGCAGGGGTTCAGCGGTCTGATGACAGCCAGGACCATGCTTAAATGGCTGCTGTTGGAGAAACCTCAGATTTTAAACCCTTAGATGCTACATTGAGTAGTGTCCATGGCATCTAAGTGGTTTCAGATGGATGGGCTCCTTCTTTCGCTCCTTTGAACCCCCTGCCATGTGTTCACATTGAACTGATTGGTTTACTTGGTAGCCAGGAGCCTAGTGAAGGCCCCAAAGTCGGCCTTCTGTGTATTCTTTTTATGCCCTGCCAGCGGTAGGGCCCAAAAGAGGCCTGGCAAGTTTACACTAACAGGTATATTGAATTTCACTACATAAATAGCACTGTCTTATATAAACAGTCAAATGATGTCATTTAAATCGCTTAGTGGGGCTAAAGAATAGCAAAAAATAAAGGTAAATAATAAAAAAATCCCAAGTAAAATAGAAAAGAAAGAAATTCCTAATTTTACCTTACAAAATCCCCATCTATGGGAAAAAAAAAAAAAAACCTACACAATTGTTGCTGCTGCAAACCTATCTGTAATACTATCACATTAGTTATCTCATTTGGTTAGCTTTGTAAAAATAAATAAAATCATGTTATTCTTTGCTCATCTTCTTTTCAAAAAGTCTAATAAAAAGTAATCAAAAAGTCTTATTTATCCCAAAATGGTAATAATTAAAACTAAAAGTCATCCCACACAAAACGAGTCCTTTCTGTGAACAGAAAAATAACAATGTTATAGGTCTTGGAATACGGAGACACTCCCAAAAAAATGATCTTTTTTAATAAATTGTGTTTTTTCTGTGCTGACATAAAGAATATAATATTTTACTATATGGTGAATGACGTTCATTTCAAATGCAAAAGAAACAATGGCGGAATTACGGTTTTTTTATACCCATTCCTCCCAGAATGAGTTAATAAGCTTTGATTTATGAATTATATGTGCCCCAAAATGGTGGCATTAAAAATAATACTTATTCCCCCCCAAAAAAAAGCCTCATATGGCTATGTTGACTAAAAAATAAAAAAAATTATGGTTCTTATATTGAGATATTAAAAAAAATTAAAAATATTTCCTGGTTCTTAAAGGGGTGTTCCCACGAAGCAAAGTGTATGGCACAAGTCGACTCTCAGTTAGCTGTGGGCTGACCATGCTTGAGAATGAGGAGGGTGGCGCTTGCAGCCGTCCTCTCCTTTCACTTCTATGGCAGTTCTGACTATAGCCGAGTGTGTGTACTCAGCTATGTCCAGTAGCTCCCACAGAGATTAAAGGGGTTTTAGCAATTGAAGCTTTCGCACACTTGAGCTCCTACGAACAGTTTCAAATCCAGGGGCGTGTCTCTCCTCCCAGGAGGCGTGTTTCCTCTCACTGAAGAGCTTTGACCTCATCATTCTGTGTTAGCAGAGGTAGGGGGGAGGTTGTCAGCTTTGCAGCCTTCCTGTTCTGCTTCTCATGTCTGTAGAGCTGTCACCTGCCTCCCAGGCTGCACAAGCTCAGAGCACAGAGCCTGCATTGCTGGAATCAGCTATATATAGAGTCTGAACTGATGAAACACATGTGAGGAATGCAAAATGCCCTTTCCCCCCCTCCCCTCTGTTATCAGGCAGGAGGTAGAGCAGACTGGAGAAGGCTGTTATATGGGGGGGAGAGCAGTGTATAAGGCTGTGTTATGTGAGGAGAGAGTGAATCTAGCAGGTATACACATGGCCTGAACGGAGGAAGCAAGTGTGAGGAATGCTCTTTGTCCCCTACCTCCCTCTCTGTTATCAGGCAGGCGGTAGAGCAGGGGAGCTCAGGGTATTAGACTGTGTTATATGAGGGTATAGTGAATCTAGCAGTCAGTGTTTGCCCAGATCGTTCACCTTAGAGCTGGGAGATGAGTATAGAGCCAGCAGCCATCTCAGGCAGTTAGTTTCACTTTTGATTTACACAGCTCAGAGGGGAGTAAGCACAGAGTGCAGGCAGCCAATCACAGCACAGAGGACGTTTCCAGTCCAGGGGCGTGTCCCAACAGGCTGAACGACATATCAGTCAGCCAAGCACAGAAAAAGGGGGCGTGTCCCGACCAGGTGCAGCGGAAATAGCTATAGATGCACAAATCAGCTCATATCTGCTATACTAAGTGACGTAGGTAAAGCAAACCAATTACAAAAGTGTTTATTTTTACTGTCCCCATAATCTGAGATATGATCTTTGTAGCGAGAAAACCCCTTTAATAAGGAGTCGCGAGCACTGCCCTCCTCATCCTTATGTACAGTTGGCTTGTAACAGAGAGCTGACCTGTGCAGTACACTTTGCTTCATGGGAACACCCCTTTAAAGGTTTTAGGGATATTTATGGGGACATGTCTAAAAACTGTCTTGGTCTAAGACTTTTCTTGTTGCCCATTGCTACCGATCAGCGCGCACCTTTCATTTTGTCAGTGCTCTATCTGAAATGAAAGGGGAATGCTGTTTGGGTGCTATGGGCGACAAGAAGAGTCGTTGACCAAGACAGTTTTCAGACATGTCCCCCTTAATGTTTTGCAGAAATACATTGTGCTTACTTCCTTGATTGGTTTGAAATGTCCATACTGTCAGATTTGGGTATTTGGTCACAAATAAAATAGCCTTACAGCAACTAGAGCTGGACAAAAGACGCACCATCAAACATTATAATTTTGTTGACATTTGCACATTTTATAACAGTTTCTTATAAATGCTGCTTGCATTAAATTTGTTGGGGAAAATAATAGGGGGGTCTGTGTCCGTAGCTCCCATTGTGAATTGCGGCATTTGAGTGGTAGTACCCTAGTATAAGAATGCCTTATACATGTGTATGTATTGAAGCAGTGTCACAGCTATGGAGTAACATACTGAAGATGGAACGTAGATGCGGAAACATTTATATAGTTATGTGAATGCTCTGGTTCACCAGAAATATTTGAATCCAAAGTGATTGGCAATAGTTATTCACCTCTGCCATCGCTCATATTAGGAACCGTGAAGCATAATTTGCTGCTCTATCCATCATTGCACTTTATTTTTTGTTAATAGAGAAAGACTTGTAGGAATCACAAGTGAGAAAAGCAAAGGCAAACAATGAAATGTTCGCTGTAGTTCAGTTTCAGCAAAAAAAAAAACCCAGAAATTTTCTTTAACTAAGACAGCTTGCCCATAGTCCCACGGAGTGGCAGCCACGTGTGCGAAATTGCTTCCGCCAGTGCCAGTATACGTTTACCATTGACATTGTTGTTTCTTTAGTAAATTCATGCAGGCATTAGCGGCCGTGGTTTTAGCTGCACACCGCTGCCGCACCGTGAGACCTTGGCATAAAAAGAGTCGGGCTACCCCAAAACACAGTGATCTTTAATCAGTGGCTCACTAGTATATCCTGCATTCTCTGACAGCCACTAAGTGCAAGGCTATTGTTTTAATAGAAGGGGTTTGTTAAATGGGTTGTTATACCAAGATAGCACCATTCTTTATGACCCATTAGGACATGTGGGCTGCATAGAGGGGGGGGAGAGGGATCCAGCAGGAACTATTATGAGCCAGGGCAGCTGCTAAATATCAGTGGCTCCTAATGTGGTAGATATAGCCCTTCCTTTTTATTACAGCTTATTATTTTGCATAAGTTGTGACAATGATTCTTGCCCATCAAGTTTATCCTTAAATATCCAGCAAAGTCAGAGAAAGACGTAGATACTTAGGGCGACATGTATGAACGGAGCTGCGGCAGAAGTTTGGCATCTTTTTAGCCTGACATCTAGCGCAGCCCAATTAGGTTTTAACCTGCCGCACGCCAATATCAGGCGCATTATAGAGCGCCCACTGCACTTTATAAAGCGCCTGATTTCGGGGGGCGTGCGGGAGGCGGGTCGCACTAGAACTGTACGAAGCTATAGATTTATAGGTTCAGTATGGCAATTCCAGGCGCATTAGTGCTGGAACAGGTATACCACTTTCAAAGTGGTTTACCTGATCCAGAATTGACGTTTATGCGCAAGAATGAGCCTGATTTATGACCCGCAGTAGAGCGTTCTATACTATTTACATACACACAAAAATTGCTGTCTAAATGGCAAAAATCATACATGTCGCCCCTAATAGTTTTCTGTTGACACGATTGCTTTGGAATAGGTGTAGACTATCTTTAGCATATCCTTTATTCAATTGGTGGGTGATCTTTAACCAGTGGCTCACCAGTATATCCTGCATACTCTGACAGCCACTGGGTTGAAGGCTATTGTTTTAACAAAGGGGGTTTGTCAAATGTTTTGTTATACCAAGACAGCACCGTTCTGTATGACCCATTAGCACATGTGGGCTGCATAGAGGGGGGAGAGGGATCCAGCAGGAACTATTATGAGCTAGGGCAGCTGCTAAATATCAGTGGCTCCTAATGTGGTAGATTTCGGAGGGTGTGCGGGAGGTGGGGCGCACTAGAACTGTACGAAGCTATAGATTTATAGGTTCGGTATGGCAATTCCAGGTGCATTACAGCTGGAACAGGTAAACCACTTTCAAAGTGGTTTACCTGAGCCAGAATTGACGTTTATCCGCTAGAATGCGCCTGATTTATGACCTGCAGTAGAGCGTTCTATACTATTTATATACACACAAAAATTGCCAAATAAACGGCAAAAATCATACATGTCGCCCCTAAAAGTTTTCTTTTGACACGATTGTTTTGGAATAGGTGTAGACTGTATTTAGCATATTCCTTATTCAATTGGTGGGTTGTGCTAGGAAAAAGGCTTCTGTCATATAACTAATGTTGTCCAGGTGTATAAAATGTGAATCATATCGGTTTGGGAGGAAAAATATTACAATTGCACGACTGAGAATCCAGATTTATTGCTCACCTTGTGCTTTGCATTGATAACTTTTCCGCTCTACATTTCATATAATATAGAAGATGCTGTGAATTTGCGGTTTCTTTCTGTTTCATTCCATGAGTCTGTGCTTCTGTTCACAGAAAGGAACTGCAGGAACTTCAGAATCTTTACAAACAAAGCAACGAGCATGCTGCACAGCAGGCCGAGCTCATCCAACAGCTGCAGAGACTCAATGTGGACACACAAAAAGTACTGCGAAGTCAGGAGGATGCCCACATCACCGAGACCATCTCATATCAGAAAGTAAGTGTTTAAATTCAAGCAAACCTTTCAGGTGGCTTATGCTGCCCTATCTGAGAGTAGAATATGATAGAGGAGAGAAGCTGAGCTCTGTGATATATAGGGTTATATGATAGAGGGAGAGAAGCTGAGCTCTGTGATATATAGGGTTATATGATAGAGGGAGAGAAGGTGAGCTCTATGATATATAGGGTTATATGATAGAGGGAGAGAGCTGAGCTCTGTGATATATAGGGTTATATGATAGAGGGAGAGAAGCTGAGCTCTGTGATTATAGGGTTATAATGATAGGGGGAGAAGCTGAGTTCTGTGATATATAGGGTTTATTGATAGAGGGAGGGGAGCTGAGCTTGTATTATGGGGGTTTTAATGATAGAGGAGCTGAGTTTGGATATATAGGGTTATATGATAGAGGAGAGGACTGAAGTCGTGATAATAGGGTTATGTGATGGGAGGGGGGCTGAGTCGGGTGATATATAGGGTTATATGATAGAGGAGAGGAGCGAGCTTTTTTAATATAGGGTTTTTTGTGAATAGGGAGAAAAAGAGAGTTTACTGTGATAAAATATAGGGTTTATATAATGAGAAAGTGTGCTGTTGGGATGATTAATTAGTATATGGTGGGAGAAGCTACTTTTTTGGATATATTATGTGGTTTTAAGTAAGAAATTCTACCTCAAGTTATATAAACCTCTATATCACAGAGCTCAACTTCCACCCCTCTATCATATCCTATCCAGCAACAGAGTAGCACAAACCGCCTGATAGGTTCACTTTAAAATCTAAAATTTAGACATGAAAACTCTACCATGCCATATTGCAATATTATTAACTGTTGGGTTGGTTGTACATGTGTATGACATGTAGAATCTACTGTGGGAATTACCCCAAAAACATTGAAACAGGTGGAATTCACAATGAAAATCAGCAACAGAAACTGATATGGTCAAAGTCAGTGCTTTGAACTTTTTGTTATGTCCCTCAACCCATACCTGAAAAAATTTTACAGGGTGGGAGGGCTCATTATGCTGCTGAAAGTGGCCACTGCCGTTGTGAAATACCATTGTCTTAATGGGGAGTACTTAGTCTGCTCAGGGTTTAGGTAGGATGTATGTGTCAAAGTATCATTTCCAAGAATACTGAGACTCAAAGTTTCCATCAAGAATCTCGCCTTTCTACCATTGTGGGATCCTTGTGTACTTCTCTCAAATAAAAGATGCACACAAACTTGTCTTCATGTGATAAAGAAATAAAAGTTTTATACCAGCGCACTAAAACGGCTGCACTAAGACAGTACATATTGTACAAATAACAAGTACAATGCAAGTAACCGTATGTTCAAATCCTGAATGATAGAATGTGAATCTATAACCAACCACAACTCTGAGTCAGCAGTTTCCAGACTCATGATGTAATTGTTTCCAGGTTTAAACTCAAACCTTCAAAGGGTAAAAGATTCTTCCGTGGATTCTGTGTAGGTGATCCTGTATGGAAATTAAAAATTAGAAGAAAAAGTAGCAGCACTCACCGGTCTCTTCTTTTGTATACTTTTATTAGTTTTCACGGGCACGCGAGCATTCAGGCATGGGGAGACCCAAACAAAGCCTACAGCTGTTTTTAAAGTTAAACCGACCCCTTCCTCCCAAAGGGATCCCTCCCCTTTTAGGAAAGGGATCGTCCTTGGGAAGGGTTTGGATTTTCGTGAAAAAACTGTTTTCCGTGTTGGTGTCTCTCCTTTCATGTAGGCTCGCGTGCCCGGGGGGGGAAAAAACCCAATAAATTTTAAAAAAGAAGAGACCCGGGGAAGGGGCTGCTACTTTTTCCCTTTAATTTTAAATTCACTGGGGGCTGTCTAAATGAAGCATAAACACCCCCCGGTAAGCGTTTTGTTTTTGCCGCGGACTCAATATACTTCCCAAATTTTTTGGGGTTTGGACTGGTTTGGGCCCCCCCATTCCCTTTTTCTTATTACTGTAGGAATTTGTGATACCTTATCCTTAAATTTTTAAACCAAATGCGGTAAAAAGTTTTTACGTCCGGCCCGGTTTTCTTCCCAAAAGGGAAAACCTAGAATTTAAAAGTCAAACCCCTTTTAAAAAAGTCCTCAAATTAAAAACCACCCCGGTGTGTTCCTTCGTCAGGGATGCCCTTTTTGTGGATAGTAAAAACCCCCACTTTTTGGGCCGCCAACTCCATTTTAAAACTAAACAATTAGGAAATAATCCTACGTAAAAGGGGCAACCCAACGGGGGAGGTGGATCCTTTTCATCCAAAAAACACCCTAATTTTAATTAAAAAACCTTTTTTTTACCAAAAAAAAGGGAAACATTAAATTCAACGACGTTTAAAACCCGAAACCCAAGCATATCTTTCATAAAATAAAAAAAATCCCCACAACACCAAATTTAAAATTTTATTATAAGTTTAAAAAATATATAGACTTAAAAAGCAAAAAAAAAAAATTCCAAAATTTGAAATTTTTTCCACTCGGGGAAAGATGTATTTTAAAATTAAAAATCCACAACCAAACAAAAAAAAGGGCCGGGTAAAAGGGAACATTTTTAGAAAAATTTTAAAAGAGCTTTTTAGGGGGCATTTTTTCAAAAACTTTTTTCAACTTTGCCCTTTAAGGAGGTTAAATATATATTTGGGGTCTTTTTTGGCAAATTTTTAAAAAAAAATTAAAAACAGTTTGGAGGGGGAAAAAAGGGGACCCTTATTGATAAAATATCCCGTATCAAGACAATTTAAATTAACCATTAAACGTTCCGGTTTGGTTTTTAAAAAAGGAAAGGGGGCGATCAGAAAAATTTTACTCATTGTTTTTAAATCCCCCTTTTTATGTTTTTTTAACCCTTTTTTTTGGGGCTTTTTGGATGTTTTTTTTTTTGGGTTTTTCATAAACCCCTTTCAATATTTTTTTTTAATTCTTTAAACCCTTTCGTTTTCACTTTGGCCTTGGGGCCTTTGTTTTGCAACCCGGGTTTAACCCGCAAATCAGGGATGTTTAACAGTTGCTTCAAAACAACCCTAGGAGACTTTAAGACTGCTTGTTTCCCAAATTTTTCTATAGGGGAAATTTTTAGTATGCTCGGGGAAATGGGGGGAAAAAATTTAGGGGGCTGCGGGAGGGGAAAGGGGGGGGAATGTGAAATAAAATTCCTTTGTGGCTGGTGAAATTCCTTTTTGTTTTTAATTTTACCCCACTGGTGTTTTTTACTTTCAGTTTTTACCCCCTTTGTGCTGGGTGTGAGCAGAAAAAATGGAAAAATCTTTCCCGTACAGAAAAAGGAAAATGTTTAGACCTTTTTTAGGCTTATTGGCCTATAAGGGGGGAAAAATGCAGGAAATTAAGAATTATTAAAAAATATTGTAAGTTTTTTGGTAAATTTTTTTAAAAAAAAATTTTAACCAAAAAATTTTTTAAAAGGGAAAAAGGGGTTTAACATAAAAACGTGGGTTAAAAAATAATTTTTTGAAGGGGGAACATTCCTTTAATTTTTAGTGTGGGAAATTTTTGAAATTTTTTTCTATTTTATTTTTTAAATTAAAAAAATGGTTAAATTGGGGTTAAATGGGTTTATTTACTTTTGAAAAATATGGTTTTTTGGTTAGGTTTCCGGGGTTGATAAAATTTTAAGGTTTTATTTTTGGGAAAAAAAGTTTTTCATTTTGAATTTTTAGGGTTTTTTTGATGAACGATCCAGCCTCCTCGTTAGTTGTTCCCCAGTTTGTTTTGTCTCTTTTTAAAATAATCAATGGACTGGCAAAATTCCCCATTAAGTAGTCTGAATTTTGGGCACAAAACGATCCCCCGGGCAAAGGGGAAAACGCCCCCGTTGCGAAAAGCTTTTGGTGGGGTTTTAGGGGGCTCCGTGCAAGGGGGCGTCACTTTTCCGTTTGGGCCCGTCGGAGGGCGCAGGCACCGTGGAGGCGGGCCCCCTTTACTTGCCCCTGGAAATTTGAAAATTTGGTTTAAGGTTTGCAATATTTCCCCTACAGGTAAAAATACACAGAAATTCCCCTGGGGAAAATTTTTTTAGCCCCGGTATAGGTTTAGGGTTTTTTCACTTTGGGAAAATGTGATCGGAGTTGTGGTTGGTTATACATTCACATTCTATCATTCAGGATTTGAATATATGGTTACTTGCACTGTACTTGTTATTTGTTCACTGTGTGCTTTCTTAGTGTAGCCTTTTTAGTGCATTGGTATAAAACTGATATCATATTTCCTTTTGTGATTTTCCAGAAGCAATTAAGTTTTTTTTTTTAAAAGTTAAAACCTGTATACCCCGCTGCCATTTTATATTCTCTTTGGCAAGATAAATTTTGGGGTTTTTTTTTGGATATAAAGGGAAAACATAAATTTTTTTCCAAAACCCCGGCCACCTTTTTTCCCCCCTTGGTTAGTAGTCCAGTTCTGATGCTCACATGCCCCCCTTTTAAAAACTTTCAATGGGTGTTTAAGGGGTCAAGGGGAATGGGCAGTTTAAAAGGGGTTGTGTCTACACAGGGATTTTCGCAGAAAATGATGTGCATTTAAGGGGTTTGTTTTTTCTTAAAATTTAAAAGGTCTTCAGAATAAAGGGGGGGCAGTGGGAAAACAAGCAAATTTGCAATTGGGATGTCTTTTGAAAGCTGTTTTTGTTTTAAATGGCTCTTTTTCTTGTTTTCTGTTCAAAAAATTTGTTACCCCCAAGTGCCGGTGGTTTTCCAAATCCCTTTCATTTTTATTGGGGTTTAAACCCGGCCCCACTAATTTTTCATTTGTCTGGCCCCCGGCGAAATTTACGGGAGAGTGCATTCCCCGCTTCTCCCCCTCAGGGAAAAAGGGGCGGAAACATTTCACTTGCCTGCCAGCAGGTGCCCGTAACCCTACAAACTGCTTCCCTTTAATTTAGAAAAAAAGCCCGAATTTTTTATCGGTTTCCCTAAAAAGCTGCTGCCGGTTGGGGGCAAAAATAAAAAAGGAGGGGCCCGATTTGTGCCCCGCTCTGGATTTAGTTCATGGGAAAATGGATTTTAAATGTAACAAACTCCAGGGTGTGAGGGAAGGAAAAGATCAGGGCTCTGAGTTTATAGAAGGGGAATATCCTTGGGGCTGAATGCAGGGTGTTTCTATGTAAAAAAACAGCCTTACAAAATAAGACTGCATAGGGAGGGAACGGCACCCGGGGGGACATGTGGACTCCCTCCCAAAAGATTCAAACAAACCCCACCGACTCGGGAGCGAGGCATGAACAGTGAAGGGGGGGGGATTTTTGGTTTATCCCCCTTTTAGTTAAGAAACACCCAGTGGGGGGGGAAGAAACCCCCCTGGATTTGAGGAAGGGAAAAAACTAAAAGTACAATAAAACAGACGAATGATGAAGCGAAAATTTCCCCCTTTGGTTTTTTAGTATTTTTTTGCTACCTTGCATGTTGTTAAGACCAAGACGTCTCACAAGCATCAATAAGCTTCCAGTGCCCATGATACTGTTCCTTGGTCACAAGTTTTCCTTTCCTATATGTTTTGTCAAAATCATTCATATCCTTACACTTGACCATTTTTCCCCGTTTCCTAACAGCAACCCCTAAGAATTTATCTTCACTTGCTGCCTAAAAAAGGGACCCCACCAACCCTGGGCAGGGCATTTTTATTAAAATTTAAACATTTTTCCTAACTTTTCCTGTTTTTATGTTAAAATTTTGATTATCACCGTTTGTAGTTTTTTTATTTTTTTTTTTCTGTTCTTTATGCTTTTCTTAAAATTTCAGGGGAATGATACCTTGAAAATTGCTTTATTTTTAAAATGCCAAAAATACGGGATGTAATTGTAAGAGAATAACTACACTTAGGGATAAAAAGAGGGATTAAAAGATTCAAAATTTTATTAACTGTTTCTTAATCCAAAATACCCTTTTTTGTAAGTTGATTTTCTGGGTTCGGAACCCCAAAACCCTTTTTAGCTTGTGATTCATAATAAAATTACAGGTGGGGTAGAACCACAATACAGTTTTCTTAAAATGTTTTGCCCGGGTTCCCCCCCCCCCCCCCCCTCAAAGTTTGGGCAGTAATATGAGTTTTAAAGGCTAATGCTAATACGGAACATAGAGAGCACTACTGTCCTGAGTAGGCAAGTCCTTTAACTTCTAATGATATGACCCTTTTATTCCCAGTGGGCCCAAATTTCCCGGGGGTGGGTATGCCATTTCTATTTCCAATAGGGGGACAATAATTTCTGCAAAAAACCTATGTAGCCACTGGTGGGGGGATTGAAAGCGCTTTTTGGGTATGTTCCACGAATTTTACTGGGTGCGTACAGTAGGCCGGGAGTGTTTCGGGTGTTTTGGGAAGCAGCCCCCTTAAAACACGGTACCCCCGCGGCGCGGGGGGGGCTGGCAGCCCGCAGGCCCCAAAGACATTCATTAAAATTCCCCGGGGACATAAAATTTTTTGGCCCCAAATAATTGACATGTACTTATCTCCCCGCGGGGTCAATAAGATCGTATTTTTACGAGCGGGGGCGGGAGGCGTAATCCATTGTTCGGGATGAGAGCTATGGATTACCGTAATTTTTTGGGCGCATTTTCCCCCCTTTTTAAGCAAATTCGGGGGCCCACATACGCAGTAAGTGGCCCCCCAAAATAAAGCCCTTTTTGGCTACCCCTTTGGGCATCTGACTTAAAATTTTAAACCCTTTTCAGTATTACAGTGGGGGGAACTAAGTATTTGTTACACTGGCGATTTTTTCACGTTTTTTCCCCCTACAAAGGATGGGAAAAGGTCTGTTCCCTTTTTTTTCATTTCAAATTCAACTTGGGGAGAGGAAGAATCTTAAAAAAAAAATCCAGAGAAAACATTTTCATGTTGTTTTAATTTAAATTAAAATTTTAAAATTTTTTTGCATGAAATAAGTATTTTATAAACCCACCAAAAACCCGCAAGGAATTTGCCCCTCACAGACCTGTTAGTTTTTTTTTAAAATCCTGAAAAAAGGTTTAATTTACCAGCGCATTTTATTTTGTTTTTTTCTCCCTTGCCCTTTTAACTGTCGGAACTTTTTTATTTCCCTTTAAAAAACGCAGTTTTTGAAGCCTTTTTTTTCTGCGGGGAAAAAAAAATTGTAATTTTGGCCGGGGGATAGTTTGAGTACACACTAAATTTTTTGCGATTTTTTTTTTTTTTTTTAATTTTTTTTTTTTTCCCATTTACATTTCCACTTTAAAAATTTTTTTAATTTTACTAAGGTTGTTTTAGGGTTGTATTGGGTTCTAAATATGTTTTGGGTTTTTTTTTGGGGTAATGGGGAGGCCAATAAAATTTTGGGTTAAAAAAATTTATTTCTTATTTTAAATTTTTTTTTTTTTTTTTTTTACTTTTTTTTAATTTTCTGAAGGGGAAAAACTTTTTAAATTTTTTTTTTAACTTTTTGGGTTTTATTTTGCAAAATTCCCTATATGCTAAACACATTAGATCTGTTCCCGTATGACAACAGGCCCGCCGTCAGGGCAGACACCAGGGGTTATAAAGGCGTCCCCAGGGTGACCCAAAAGACTTTCCCCCGCTCTGTTGGTAAATGGGAATCCCGATCAAACCCCCACGGAGCCGGGGAATTAAACCCCTTTTATTTTTGCCCCGGTCACTTTACTGCGGGAAAAACCCAAAGGGTCCCGTGCTGGGAAAGGGAAAAGGACCCCGCCCCTAGGAAAAAGGGTGTTAAGTACAGCTCTGTTCCTAGTGCAGTTGCGGTGCTGGGAGCTGCAAAACCCCTCTATCTGCAGTGACGTCTTAAGATCCACTGCAGATTAATGACCTGCAATGTCTGCTGTCAAAAGATGGTAGGCGGTCATTAAGGGGTTAAGAAGCCCTCCTACTCTGCACTCATTACCTGTATTAATTGCACCTCTTTGTACTCGTTACCTGTGTAAAAAAAATAAAAAAACACCTTTCCACACAATCACACTCCAACTTTTCCAATTTCGACCAAGACCAAAGAGCTAGCTAAGGACACATGGGACAAAATTGTAGACCTGCAAAAGGCTGGGATGGGCTACAGAACAATAGGCAAGCAGCTTGGTGAGAAGGCAACGACTGTTGTCGCAATTATTGGAAAATTGAAGAAACACAAGATGTTTGTCAATCTTCCTCGGTTTGGGGCTCCATGCAAGATCTCGCCTCATGGGGTGAGAATGCTTCTGAGACAGTTCAGGAATCAGCCCAGAACGACACAGGAGGACCTGGTCAATGACCTGAATGGAGCTGGGACCACAGTCTCAAAGTTTGCCATTAGTAACACACTACGCCATCATAGATTAATATCCTGCTGGAAAGCAAGGTCCCCCTGGTCACGCCAGGACATGTCCAGGCCTGTTTGAATTTCATCAATGACCATCTGGGTGATCCAGAGGAGGCATAGGAGAAGGTCATGTGGTCAGAGGAGATCAAAATGGAACTTGTTGGTATCAACTCCACTCGCCATGTTTAGAGTAAGAAGAAGAAGTACAACCCCAAGAACACCGGCAAAATCGTAAAGCTTGGGGGTGAAAACATCATACTTTGGGGGGTGCTTTTTGCAAAAAGGACAGGATGACTGCCCCACATTGAAGGGAGGATGAATGGGGCCATGTATTGCGAGATTTTGGCCAATAACCTCCTTCCCCCAGTAAGAACATGGAAGATGGTTTGTGGCTGGTTCTTCCAGCATGACAGTGACACAGCCAGGGCAACTGAGTGGCTCCGTAAGAAGCATTTCAGGGTCCTGGAGTGGCCTACCCAGTCTTCAGACTTGAACCCAGTCAAATCTTAGGAGGGAGCTGAAACTCAATGTAGCCCCAAACCCTGAAAGATCTGGAGAAGTTCTGTATGGAGGAGTGGACCAAAATCCCTGCTGCAGTGTTTGTCAAGAACTACAGGAAATGTCTGACCTCTGTCATTACAAATAAAGGTTTCTGTACCAAATATTAAGTCCTGTTTTTCTATTGTATCAAATACTTATTTAATGCAATCAAATGCAAATTATTTACAAATCATGCAATGTGATTTCCTGGATTTATTTTTTAGATTCTCTCTCTCACAGTTGAAGTGTATCTAAGATAAAAGTTAAAGACCTCTCCATTTTTTGTAGGTGGGAAAACTTGCAAAATCGTCAGTGTATCAAATACTTATTTTCCCCGTTGTCTGTCCTGTAAAAACACATTGAATGCTTAATATAGAAATACTCTTTTGATAATCCTGTACACTTGAGATACATTGATCAATCCTATGTGACTGTGGTAGAAATGAACTAAGGTTCACCTAACCATGTCAACAGTAACATTTGTCTTGATTTTCCTTGTATTTGTTTCAAAAGGTCTTTAATAAAAGAAAATAAATTCTGTTCGGGGATGAGGGAGTGGATCCTTAAACTGTCCAGGTTCATTTCTGTAAAGTGTATTTAGATATTTTGTGAGTTTGTGATTTCATGTATATGACACTGCTGAAACCGCAAGCAAGTCTATGGGCAATTTAATATGTTTCTAACCAGTTCCTGACTGGGTCGTTTAACCCCCTTCCTGAACAGGTATATTTAAAATTTTTGTAAGTACACGTGGGTTTGAACACTATAGCACTGTCAAGTGCTTGGATATTCTACAAATTTTTTTTTCCTCTTTGTCTGTTAAATGTAAGGCTTTATTTATATGCAAATTTTACATAACTTTTTTTGATAATATGAGGAAAAATGTTTTTGTCATTCTTTAATTTTGTTTTTTTCAGCAACAAAAGTGGTGCTAAAATAAGTTTTTTGTAATTGTGTCACTTTCCCCTCTGGCATTTTTTTTGTGATATAAGTGGGTGTGTGTGTGGGTGGGGGAGTGGTGATAAAAGTTACGGTTTGGGCTATAGTTGTCTTTGTGTTTTTTTAAATAATTTTTTATTGTACTATTTGCCCCCCCCCTTCAAAAGGCCGAAAAAAGATTCGGGGGCATTTGTTTTTCTGCTTTGTCCCTTAAGTGGTGCTTACATATATAAGCCCCAGTTACATGGAAAATACAGCCCTAGTACTGACTTTAGAGCTGTTCTGGGTCTGTTGAGACACAGCGCATCGGGCAATAAAAAGTTCAGTCATTATGCTACCGGTGTGGGAACAAGGGAAGCTTATATTTTTATTATATAAAGTACCTTTGAGTGCTGTATAGCCATTTAAAGGGGTTTTGCCAGATGTAATGTTGCGGGGATCCTCAAAATAGTATTTTCACTTTTCTAAATAATGTGTTTTAAAAAAGGTGAAGCCTCGGAGAAAAGCATTGCTCGTCCCCCTTATTTTCCCCAAAAAGTTTACATTGAAAAAGCCCAGGAGTGAGGGGAGCTGATTTGGCCGTGTAGCATGTTTGCACTTCTTTTCTGATGAAGGGAAAATGAAGGGCTTGCAAGGGGGGGGGAAAAATGTGAGGTATGAGTTGCTGTGTATAGAGAATCCAATTTTGTAATGTTTTATTTGAGTAAAACTTTAGAGGTCCCGCCCTATCTTGCCAGCCCCTCCCTCTCCCCCCTGAGCATTCAGATCAGCATGCTTTTTTTATATTTCCCGGGAAAAGAGGAAAGGGAAAACTCCTTCATGGCAAAACCCCTTTAAGAAGGCAGGGGTGGTAATAATCTATCCCTGCCTTCTCAGTGGAGAGCCCTAAATGCATACAGAATTAAATGACCACCTGGATTTTTAAAGTCTATGGGTGTCAGTTATGTAGTTAAAAGAAGCTTCGCATCATGTGCTTTACATAAAAATGTTCTTTTACTACTAAAGTAAATTTTATCAAATATGAATCTGATTGGCCAGTAACGGTTTGTCTATATTGTTAAACTAATTAATATTTGTAAGACTTTATTGGTCTTAGTATGTAAGGGCTGTACCCCAGGTTTTTGTCAGTAGAAAGAGAATCTTGGCGATCATGCTGTTTGAAGTCCTGGTTTGATTAAGAGTCCATCCCAAGTTTTGCAGCATCATGAGCTAAATTGTAGTAATAAACAAAATGTGACCTTCATTAAATTGTAAATCTAAATTGTGTAAGTTCAGTTATAGGGTATGTTCAGACGGCATACTTGTGGGGCGTACGTAAGCTTGTAATTGCGCTGCAATGCGCCCATAATACGCTCAGCAAATATGGTAAAATCATAGCACATTCCCCATGCCTGTGCTGTCATTTCCCAGCGTATTCTCTGGTACATTGCCCTTTTTGAGCCACTCACTGCCTCCCACCCAGCCAGGCAGTATCGCTCTGCTCTGTCCTGATGAGGGGCAAAACCCTGAAACACCTGCTGTATGCAGATGAGCGATACTGGCTTGACTACTATCCCTTTTGCTTTCTCAAGACTCAGTGGGTCAAAATCAAATTGAGGATTTGTTACATCTTATAGAGGGCGCTTGAGTTCTCGTTTTCCTTTCCCATAATGCCTTGTGATATGCAGATGCTTAGTAGAGGGCAAAAAGGCAAAGCACCTTAATGGTGCTCTCCCCAAGGAGAGATATTCACCTTTCTGGTGCATACTGTGCAGCCATAAAAAGTAGTGACATGTCATTTTCTTTCAGACGCTTCTTCATTAGTGAAAGTGAGTGGGAGCGCAGGTGACACTATGCGCTGGCCAGCACCTACATTCAACAGCATATGAATAGCGCCGTTTGCCAGAGCTTCTTTACGATTATCTGTATGGTTCGTACTGTGTGATAATCACAGAGAAATAGTATGTGTCTAAGGAAAATTCAGGTGAAAGACTACAATTTTTTTTTCCAGTGTCATCACGAAGCATACATTAGCGCTCTTCCATAGTCCAGCTTGTAAAAATGTGTTCTTTTTCTCAAACACTTTTTACGTTTATGTACTAATCATTACTGTTTTCCCACTGTCAGGTTTATAATGACTTGAATGCATGTTATGAAACGACAAAGTCCAGTGAGACTCAACTGCGGCAAAGTAATATTGCTCTTACCGAGCAGCTACATCAAAAGGAACAGCGTATTAGTCAACTGCAAGTGAAACTGCAAGAGGCCCTCGATGCATTACCCAAGTCACCTCAAGAACCTCAGGTACAGCATTAGGAACTGTAATGTGTTTATATTTTATGAGTGGTTCACCAGACCATTACAAGATATGTGTTCAGTCTTTCCAATAGTGAGTATTGACTTTTTTCTTTTAACCTCTTGACTGTGCAAACAAGAACACATGTTACAGAATAGTCTGTACAGTGACTGTAAAGTCCATTAGCTGTTCGTTCCTTAATGGCTGTCACATTGTTCTGAACGGCATTTTATGTTTTACTCTGCTTTACTTCACTGTGTTTATCCTCCAGTCCCA